>JAABNW020158212.1:0-12022 GCA_015164035.2 Radianthus crispa | reverse complement strand
AGATATGACGAATAAATCATGTTTTCTATACAAAAATAAACATAGAAATGACGTGAGCGCGCGCGCTCTTCCCTGAATCAAACTATTTTCTGAAATTTTACGCTCTTTTGCATTTGAAAATCTATTATATAAAACGAATTGTTAACTGAACCCAACCTATGGTCCAAGCAGGGCCCACTTATATATACTAGTCTGAGCAATTTTCTAGAATGTTCTTTTTGTTACTATTTTTATTACCTTAATCTTACATCATACCTGTTTATAACAGTGTTCTGGATCTTTCTGGAATATGAACTTAGGCCCATTTCAGAAGTCGACCTTTTGCTGCGTCGAATCAGTAATTGCCCGAAAACTAAGAAATTTATATTTGCTAAGAAAACGCCGAAAACTATTTTTTAAGACATCAGCTCTTTTGCTTAGCATTGATCAGGAGACAGCATTGGTTGAGTTTTATATACAATTCTTTTATTAGTTTCTCTGAAAAATAGAGCTCAACATCTAAGGCAATTGCATCTGGGCCTTATACATCTCTGTCTAGAACTTTCTACGACTTTCCACTATTTATGAATTATTCTAAAATCTTCTTTCGAACAGTGACCATCTCCTGCTATGGGAATTAAAATTCTCTAATCCTACCATCATGGGAGTGGAGCTTAATAAGGCCTCCCCTATCAGGGATTCAAAACACTCTAATAAACAGTGCAGTTTTCGTATGACTGTGAAACGTTCACGGCACGTACACTGTCACAACAAGGAGTCAGCCAGTTAAAAATCTAGAAAACATCACAGTCACTGCAAGACATGCACTGCTCGTCCAATCAATTGCAAGAAACATGGCACGAAAAACTGCTCGGACACTGTCACGGCGCGGAAACGGCACATCTCGTAAGAAGAAAATCCAGCCAATAAAAAATCCGAGGTTACGACACGACACGCTCACGGCACTGAACTTTTCACAGTCATACGAAATCTCCTCTATGGCCTTTCATTTTCTCCTTCTCTCCCTCCCTTGCTATATTTTTGCAAGTAAAGCTAAGCATATAGGAAACTCATTTTTATTTTAGTTCACGTGAGTGTGCCATGAAGTTGTTTCTATCAATAATGTTCATGGATGGATTTTATAAATCAATCATCCTTAGAAACCAAACATAGTGATCCATTTATATTAAAAGAAAGGGTAGAAGCGATTTGTATCACTATTTGTGTATGCCAATCTACAGGTCACTCTACCGGAGTCTCCAGATTTCGAGAATGAGTTCAGCATTATAAGCAAAATGAGGTCATTTACTCTATCAGCAAGGTATGATATTGATATTGTGCTCCCTTTTTGATTCTCATCTTGATATAATGCAGCTCATAAAAGTACCCATTTCTTTCTCAGCACATCTGCAGAAAGAGACGAATGGATTGAAGTAAGTAATGGAAAGGGATATCATTAGCCTTGCCATCATTACCACTACACTAATAGCACTACCATTCATCACCACCACTAACACCACCATTCATAATCGCTACAAGCACTACCATCATCATCATCACCACTAGCACCACCATTCATCATCACTTGCACCACCATTCATCACCATCATCACCACTAGAACAACCGTTCATCATCATCACCATCACCATTCAGCATCACCACTATCACCGCCACTAGCACAACCATTCATCATCACTAGCACCACCGTTCATCGCGACTAGCACCACCATTCATCACCACCAGCACAACCATTCATCATCACCATCATCATCACCACTAGCACCACCACTCATCTGATCGCCATCATTATCACCATACACTATCACTACCATTCATCATCGCCATCATCGTCAATTAAAACTGAGTTTGTTTTAAATGTTGCTTGTCATCAAAACTTCTGTAGGAACTTAGAAATGCAATAAATGCTTTGGCAGACAAGAAGAAGACGTTTCTCAAACCCAAAGATGGCAGCCCAGTTGTTGAAGTAAGTGAATTGGAACCCAACATACAAAATCAACTCGTGTTGCAGCTCATTTTATAACAATAAAAATACATATAATCAAGTGATGAGAAACTATGTATAAAAAAACATGAAAACTGCGATGAAAGTCTACACCGTAGCAGAGCAACCCATCCTACTTTGTCAAATGCTTTATTACTATACACAGTAGAACATGAAAGGCGACAATGCAAAGTGTGCGCCTGCTATGTTTTCTGGTACTGCACGTGTATTGAACCAATCAAAATGCTGCATTTACAACACTTATTTAAACTATATCTCAGACTGAAGTCGAGGAAGAAAGCAAAATCGGAGAGAAAGCTCCAGTATGGATACCTGACGCGCGTGTGACCATGTGTATGTTATGTACGGATAACTTTACCGTGACTAACAGAAGGCATCACTGTCGAGGATGCGGAAAGGTAAGAGTTGAATTCGAGTCCAGATGATAGTCAATCACGCACCACCTTGGTTGTCGATTCAACTTGCTGCGGAGGTTTCCACAAGAGAGAAGAAGTGCGCGCCTCAAGTAAGGGTCAGCAGTTTAGCAGACGCCCTCATACCAATTCATGCAAGCTTCAACTAGTCATCTCATGTATTGTTTGCTTTTTTCTAAGGTGGTCTGTGGTTCTTGTTCGGACAACCTTGCGCCGCTAGCATACCTTGACTATGTTCAGGCTCGTGTTTGTGAGGTCTGCTATGATTTCCTGTTAAAAGGTAAATAAGACTTGCGCAAAGCTGAACTATTCTTGACTACGAGAAATGCGAACATCTCCATCAATCCAAACCCAAGCCAATCCCCACAATGGTTGTTGATATTCACACCCTTCCCCAGTAGCTGTCTAGTTGTAAGCACTCGGCATCTTTTGAGTTGGTCACTTCGCATATCAAATTAGCTTTCTTATATTCTAAAGGAGAGCGTCCTATTTGGTTGTTCGTAATAGTCTCTTGTCCACGATGCACTTGTACCCCCTCCACTCTTTCTCACATCAGTTCTCCTTTCAACGGGTATTTATGAAGCAAAGTATGGAATTCCATAGAATCAACAGGCACTAAAGCTTTTCTTTTACCCCCAGCGCGTGCATGTCAAAGCGCGACCGTGACCGTGCTGTTTGCGGTTTTTTGCATGCGAAATTCTTTTCATTATCAATTCTCTGACGCTGTAGTTTTATTTTTAGAACAAAATAAAAGTGAAAGCAATAACGATTTTGAGCGTCTTCCTGCATCACCACTTGGAATGACCAACGAAGACCTCGATAGAATTCACCGGAAACCGCCGAAATTCGAAATCCTTCATCGATTCAAGCCAGGGAGTAAAAGCCATGCCAAGAGGAAATCCAAGGCGTTTGGCAGACCTTCAGTTTGTACCGAGGTAGGCGGTTTCCTTTGTGCTTAAGTGGACAAGTGAGACCATACCTTGCTTTGTATATTGGATTCGGAACTACCTAAATCGTATTCAATACTATGAATAAGGAACGGAAAGTAGAATTGATTCATGCTTCGTACAGCAAAGCACAGCATTTACTCTGCAATTTGCGAGTCGACACGTTGCACGATCATGTTGCTTGTTCCACACTTGATGCGCTTGGATGCATTTGCAGTTTCATCTTCCCGACTGACATCCTTACACTGGAGTTTGGATGAAGAAGTGTTTCCCGTATTTTTTGGTAGTCTCAGTATTGCCGATTTTTTGGGGAAAAAATTGAATAAAGTATTTGAATTCAATCTTGCAGGTTGTTGGTCATGATAGCGGAAGTCAGATGAGCGGTTACTTAAAATTCAAGCGCACCAATAGACATGGATGGAAGAGACTATGGTTTGTTCTAAAGGACAATGTGCTTTACACGTATAAAGCGAGTGAGGTAAAAAGTCACGCACAATTGTTGTTTCAAAGCGAATGTTGCTTCTCTTCCCATCCCCATGTTCACTGCGCATCTTTACAGCGATTCTCAAAATTCTGCGAACTCGGTAGTTACAAGTCTCACATTGGAATTTGGTTTTTCGTTACCGCCAGTCACAAACAAGAAAGGTACCGACTGATTATCATTGATTGATGGAAGCGAAAAACGAATTTCACAACAAACCTTTGAAGTGATTGAGTTCGCAGCATTTTGTGAATCGCTGTAATGCACAAAGCATAAGCTCTTACTATTCTTTGCATCCATGTTTTTTGTTTTGTTTTGTTTATTTTTTATTTTTTGCGCGCGCGTGTTCATCTGTTGTGCTACAGGTTGTACGACTTTGCTGCTTGGATACTGCACCTTCATTATTCTTTCTAATGATTCCACAGCATCGTCATTACACCATATTTACTAATCTGGCTGTATTCTTCATAGGATGTGGTTGCTATAGAAACAATACCAATTTTAGGGTACGTCGTGCAAGAGGCCACAAGAACGGTATGTCATCCCTTATAGGTGGAAGACAGAGATGTATCATTTGGATCCCATAGGAATCTCATGTGAATTAAGGACATTTTGATTCCAAGATGTAAACTTTGGTTTGCATCAATTTCCCAATCTCTACCAGTTTAGCGTTTCTAATCTGAAAAATGGTATTCTAACCTCTCGTAGGAGGACGAAATTCAGTTTCAACTAAAGCACGCTGGGCTACCACCAATCACATTCAAGACAGAGAGCGAGTCCTCGGTGTCCAGGTATCCCTTGACTTCCTGGGAATTAACTCGTTTGACCCCTCTCTATCGTCTGTCTACTGTGTTGGCTCATATAACTGTTTTTGTTTCTTTTTATATTCAGATGGATTCAAGAGCTAAAGAAAGCCACTACTTTATGAAAGATAATATTCTTCGTTGCGTTTCGCATCATGAGTTAATGTTCGTGTTTGTTATTCAATTTTACTTCCGCAAATCATGTCCTTGTGACTTTTCGTGGAAAATGATAATGCAGCCTTACCTCTGGCTCGTTATTTCCCGCCCCTACCCACCCACGCAAACCAATTCGCTCTCGTTCAAACACTGCTTGCTATCGCATGGTGAGTCTCTGAGTACTTGGTGAGACCAGAAGTTTGTATGGACGGATTCCATAACATTGCCGGGAAAATGACGAAAGCCCCTCCTCCTCCTCCAATAGAGATATCGCGAGACTCGTCTGTTTGAGTCAAAAAAACACTCACAAACTCTATTATGAGGAAATCTAGAAAATACGTTGTTCAAATGCTCCAATTTCTCTCGATTATCGAGTTTGCTAATTTTAGAGTGGTTTTTAATGTCTTTTTATTTGTGGCGTTTCTTATATCATGCCACGCGTTATACTCCTGACATTGTTTCTCTGTGTATTGGCTACACGGGTCGGTGTCCGCTGGTAGAACGAAGCCTGAGATTGGATAAAATAACAAAAACAAAGAAAGCGTGGTTTAAGGTGAACAATGTGTATTGTTCTACATGTTAGCTGCGTTCTTTGTTTTGTCTCACCAGTTATTATTTGCTCATCCAATCTCAGGCTTCGTTCTGCTCGTGGTGGATTACCCGGCTACACAGGCCGTATCCAGGATTTTCACAACGGCTGTAGGTGTCGTTACATACCAACTTGTGACTATGACGTCAAAGCAATCTATTGTTTTAGCGCAAAGGATCATGATGTTTTTATTGTTTTCGTGTTAGCAAAAGCACCCTGTGACCTCCCCCTGGATACTCCCTTTAATGACAGCTACAAGAGAAAATACTTAAATAGACTTGGACGTGGTGTTTTCCTGTTCGTGCACAACCGTTAAACAAAGAAGTAATATTCGAGGGAATGAAATCGGAAACATTATGTCCAAGTCAAAGGGGAGAACGAACTAAATAAAATAGTAAATGAGTGAAGGAATAAAGGAGCAACAGGGCGATTGAAAGTAGACGCCATGAATGGTGGTGCCAGTGAATAAGAGAACAGAAAACAGTGATTTTAAGAATTTGAAAGTTCTTTTAAATTTCCAAACAATGTTAATGTAAATATGTGAAGAGTTTGCTCTAACAACGAAAACAGAAATGATATTTTGGAATTACGCGAGGATAAGTTGTATTTTAAAGATAAACTCATGTAATATTATATATATATATATGTCTTCGACTTCTACTGTTTTTTAACTGGTTTATAGAAAAATTAAAATCAGTCCTAGAAAGTAAACTATCAAATGGATTAAAAAGATAAAGTGACTTTTTCGAGGACTGCAAGGAATATCGGGAATGACGGCTCGGTAGGGGGGAAATGGGAGTTGATTCGATGACATTGGATCCCCCCCCCTCCCCCAGAAAAAAATACAAAATGGGAATCTCGTGAACTTTCCTTGTGCCGCGCGCATTCAAAACATATTTTATGGCAAGTTGAAAACAAACAAACAATTGCCTCATGCCTATTGGTGGAACAGTAGGTTGGGTTGGGAGTCCCCTGGATTCAAAGCCCTAGCGCTTCTTTTCTCTCCCATAAAAAGGATTATAAGCCCCTTCACGGTTTAAGAATTGTCTCAGTGTGCATTCCATTTTAGATATCCCAAATTTCTCACCCTATTGTTTAATCAAGAACAAAAGAAGGACAAAGGGATTTGAGATAAAGCACTGAAGACGATTCTTGAATCGCAAAGGGGCTTATTCTCTCATAGAAATAAACATGACAGCTTTGCGATGAAACCAATTGCATTCGGTTTTCCTTTTAGGGGCGTTTGAAAAAGAATGTGTTGTGCATTCCTTGAGGAGAATCTCATTCCTGTGATTTTCATTCCAACGGCAACAGCACGCTCTTTTCTCGTCACGTGCGCTGCGGGTCAGTACACAAGTTATACGATTGGCTCAAGTAACAATGAAGAATTATAGCCGCCAACAAACTATATAAGTTATGAGCAGTAATTATTGCCTCAGTTTTACAAGCGCCTCAGCTGTGTTGAAGTCTGTACTGTACGAGAACGAACGTTGCTTCACTCCAACCTTTCCATATCAAGGGAATGTAGAGAGAAGCCTTTCCACAGGGAGTGCTGATAAAAGGAAAATATATCTGATACTTGCACAGGCTGACAGAAGACTCTCTAGAGCAAGAAAATTCTGAATGAGAAATTGACGGCACAAAGGTAAAAACCGGTTCTTGCAGTGCTGACAACGAATTCTTCTCCGCTCCTTTATCTCGTACTCATGGATTTTGTCTTTATCATCTTAGCGTAACTGACGAAAGCAAGTAAAGAGGGCAGCAGTTGAAAGACGAATTTCCCTTCATCTAAGAGGGACGAGAAGCAAAGAAAGGGTGCGAACACGAGGTCGTTGATACATGATGGATATCTCCAAATGGTGCGTGACAGTGGAAGGACAGAAGCATAAGGTAAGCGAGTGCAAAGAGCATGGTTGAAACTATTGGCGTTCAAGGCAGTGGAGAGTATCGTGGTCGTGTATTATACTAACTTGAAGTGAAGTGAAGTGGAGTGTACAGTAGAAAATACTTTGACCACAATGTGATAAAGCGTAATGCGCAAAAGTCTCTTCGCAGTTTAATGAAAATCAATCTAAAAGATAGATTCATAGTTCCTGCCCGCGATGCTCTTCACCAATATACTTTGTGTCAATTGCAACCCAGACCCCACCGTTACACAATGTATTTTGGACTTGTGTTTGTATTTGTATCGTCATTAGCGCCAATACCAAAGTAAATGAAGAGGCAAGAAATGATAAACAAGTTGGCTTTGTCGGAGGACGAGGAGGTCATTAAAACCTAAGAGATCAAGATAGAAAGAAGGAAAGAAGTAAGGAAAACGCATAGAGCATAATTTGAACTTTGGTATTAAGATAGTTAAAGATTGTGTGATGACGATGTTCGAGTTTTAGTGACAAGCTAATTTTTCTGTCTTTGTCCACTACACTTCGTTAACTCGGGCCGCTTTTTTCAGTCCATTTTTCACGCGTCCCACCATATATTGCTTGAATCCCTATGGTGGAGCTGTGTTTCCCGTGAACACAGCACTTTTCAATACTCCAGTTTTCGAGTTCTTTAATAATACTGCTCGGCTTCACCTCCATGTGATATGGAATTAGTTTGAATATTCATGCATTCCTGTTAAGGTGCCAATATATGTTTTTGTCGTGAAAACTGTCTCCAATTTTCGAGTCCTTAACTTTTTCTTTTTTTTCGTTTTAACAAGTTCAATCTCAAGAATGTTTTCATCGCGCATCCTATTTAATCACGAATTTCTTACTTCTCGTAAATCTTGTCTATATTTTCATCAACCACAGGTGTGTGTGTGCTATCCGTGACAAGCGTGCTGTGCAACGGAGGAGAAGGAGAATGCAGATCAAGAGACCATGCAGGTCAGTCGTGGAGGATCAAAACATTAAACTGGGGAACAAGGATGGAAGAGTCGTATGAATCAAGACAACACAGGACATGGACAAGTAAGTAATATTGAGTCTTGGATTAACCTCTTTATTAATATTACAACATTATCAGAGGACTTGACACCAGGACTTGCAAAAGTAAATGACAATTATCCTAAGATTTCTTTTACTTAACAATATTCGCAGTAGATAGGGAACAGGACAAGCATTTTGACCCGATAGCCTCACTTGGATGATTCCAAAAACGTAAAAAAAGTGCAAGTTTTTACATACTCCAGAGAATGTAACGATATTTTATCATCGGACGCTCTCATCGGATGTGAATTTTATCATCATTTATCGTTTTTCATTCAAGTGGTGTCCAAGATAAGACAAGAATGGAAGGAAGAGAATAATATCAAGGAAATGACGGCGGGCAGGAGAAAGAGGATGAAGGTAAGATGTCTGTGCTTCCCCGAAACTTTCTGCCTCCCAATTCCACTGATAAGCTGAATTTTGAATTGGCTTGTAGAATGTTGGCGACTTGAGAACGCCATTCTGTATCTGTAGACCTTTTTTATTCGGCTTTCATGTCCAACAAAGAGTCGCAAAGATTGTCACAATCCCTCCAGTCCCCCACTCCTTCCTTCCAGCAAACCCCTCTTCCCGTTTAATGACGTGATTGACTGATAATGGTCGATAGTACTAGATGTCATGTGTGGTAGTATCCGAGTACTAATGATGCATGGTTGTATTTAGGATTAAAAGGATGGCTGATTTCTCACGAATAAAATATGTTCAACAACAACATGACCGAGGATCGAATCATCCTCTCAAAGGTGAGATGGCATACTGGAGCATAGTTTTAATTAATATTGTAGTCATTCTAGGACCTTGAGATGCACTTCCTTAGAACTGAACAATTTTAGCAAACACAGTGGAATGGAAGAGTACGATCGAGGTTACCCAACTAGAAATCTATCGCGCATTATTGGTTGGTCAGATTTTAGCAACACTTGAAGTAGTTGTCGATTTTCTCCTAGCTTCATGGCAGGGGTGGATCCAGGAAAGTTTTCAGGGAGGGGTGCACCCAGCAGGATCAGTTTATGGGTGCACTGCTCATGTTGAGAACTCGAGTGGCATATTTTGCTGTAAATTATTCCTCTCGGGGAGGGGTGCGCAACCCTTGGCCCATAATGTAATTTTATTACAAGTCAATCGACGAAGAACACTAACTTGACTTCAGTTGATGGAGGACTGATTAACGTTTTTGCTATTATTAAAGCAAACAGAAAATCAAATAAAGAAGACAAGGAAGTCAAGACTTGAAAAACGAAGAGTGATGGATGAGATACCAAAACGATCTCTGAATTCAAAAACGAAGTGGAACAAGAGGAAAAGAAAAGGTAAAGGCAAAGCGAAAGATCTAATAGAACTAGAAGTATACCTTGAAATAAGACGACTCGAAGTCGATAGTCGAAAGATTTGTACGACAAGTTAAAGTAATGGCAGTCGAAACGAAAACTGAATCTGAAATATTTGATAAAATTTATTGCGGGTTGTTAAAAGCTTGAAAACGATAGCTCTGAGAAGTCAATTAGGAGACCGGGCCTCGAACCGAAGTAAAAAGGAAGGATCATGAGAAATCTTTTTTGTACAATTCGCCAGGAAAGCAATCGGTTCATCTTCCTGTGGGTGAAGTGACGGATAAATACGTGAACTGCTTGAACAGTGCGAACAACCTTTCTTTCAGTGAGAATAGGTAAATTGAAGCACCGTATAATGAGAGAATATCGACTGACGTTTCCGACGTTAGTCCTTCGTCGGAGTGAACCAAACACACCGACGCAGTCTATACTAGTTTCTTTCAGTGTCTCAGGGGATTAAGTTCTTGCTTTTCTTTAAAACTCTCACTTTTTGTACAACTGAAATGTTCGATAGTTGGGGACTTCTCCATCGCTTTATCATTCTGTGTCGGCAAAAAAACTGTTATGTTGTTTTCTGTAGTGATCGGGAATTCAGTAACAAGTCATAATGATGATATTTCGCGATAAGCTATGTACTTTTTCATGCCACAAATTTGATTCATATTATAAACTTCAATTTTGCTCTGCCGCCGTAAAAATCAACCAAATAGATTTTGAAAATTAGATATATAGTTTATCCGATAAGAAACTATGGAAATGCTTTTTATTCTTCCATTTAAGCCTAATGGCATTATATACCACATTTCTTTCCTTAGTTCAATAGTTGTTTTCTGGCAGACTTGATGCCTCGTGTGCGATCTTCTTGTGGGTCATCCATTTCTTCTTTTCGTTAATTAAGACAAAAGCAACGCGTCCTACCGTTTAATTAACGATATTACAATTTATATTCAAAACTCGGATTTCAATGCGATAACGAATAGGATGACGACCACGACAGTGTACTTACATTGCAGCGTGCTACCTATGCACGATAAAACCAATTATGTACAATACATTTGCTATAGCCCTTCCGTTTCCCGAGCACTGAATTGTTTATTTGCACACTAATAATTAAAATACATAAGATAGACATTTACATGAAGGAAAAACATACTTTAAACGCAAGTATTAAGTATCGCAGCTTTTTTAAGAATGCGGTCCATCTAAATTTTGTTTTAAATATTTGCACAAAAATATCATTCATTCCAGACAAGTTGTTCCTAGCATTCTTTAGCCTGCGTAGCGGCCCAAAGGGGGAAGGGGAAGTGGAGGGGGTGGGGTCCCTGTGGAAAGAGGGGCGTGGGAAGCATTCTTCAATACTGGTTCCTCTAGTCGACTGTTTTTTTCCATAAAATTCAAGCCGCTGTTTTTCAACTTTTTGTATGACGGTTAATTTGGCGGCAAACGATTCTGTTTTATTTCCCAAGCGTTTGTTTACTGTCTATTCACAAACAAATGAAAACAAATAAAAGTAAGTGAAATATCAGGAATGTGAAATGATGCAGATAAATGCCTATATTACGAATTTTGATATTGGCACTCTAAATTTGCTTTTCGATGTTAAAAGAATATCGTTGAAAAATATTAGCGTTTTCGTATTGTTTCCTACAATAATGATACCATAATTTCCTGTTGCTGAGTAAATCAAGCGTTTTACTTACCGCGCAGCCGCCGCATTCCCAGTTTCGCCGCCAGTCTTCTGTGTTCTGGCGTCCTAAATACTCTAGGACGACGCCGCTCCCTATTTTCTCTTTCTTTCTTCTCGCTTTATCGACAAAAAAAGTATCCGGGTTAAGAATGTAGGTTGAAAGTGAAACTAATAACTAAGGTTGAATCTCCGAGTTTATGGAATTTTGAAATTACAGTAGTTAATTATCTCTTACTCTTTGCTGTTCAAAGGATTATCATGTTGATTTTGCCTGAACTGGAAGCAACAGATTATTTCGATTACGACTGGCAATTGTTCGCAGCATTTCACTTGCATCATGTGACTTCTAGTTACAACAATATTTACACTATATACACTATTTACACGATACGGCTTATACAACATTTACACTATTTACAATAATATATACAGTATCTTTACAACAATATTTACACTATATACACTATAAAATATTTACACAAATATATCATGACTGCAAAGAAAATAAACAAAGAATGGTTAGAATATAACTAGCTATGGGTTAGAGCCCTTGTTCACATCGAGAAAAAAGCTATGATAAAATAACTTCATCAATGCCAAGAACCCATCGCATTTACCAATATCTGAAAACTTGAGGGCG
>JAABNW020158101.1:0-12022 GCA_015164035.2 Radianthus crispa | reverse complement strand
GATTTTTTGAAGCGTAAATTTAGGCCCGATTCATAATTGTCTGTTGTTGCTATGGCAACTGCAAACGTGATAGTTTTCCAAAACTTCAGACCTCACTTTGACTACCTTTCATATGGTATATAACATGATGATGTTATTTTTGAAAACAAAAAGATTGGATCTTTGAGTGTATAGGAACGTTTGACAACCCTATTCAGCCTCCTTAAGCCATTCGGTTATCAATGCAACGAAGGCGCAACCATAGCAAAATTAGTGCGTCTCCTGAGCCTAATCATTGATTCGGCCAAGCGACTAAAGTGCAACCTCAGGGCCGCATAGGGAACAAACCTGATAAGCGCTAGTCCAACGGAGCTGGCTGATGTCACCTGGCTGGTAGCGCGCGAAACTGATAGGCACGAATATAAGCAAGACGGTAGGCAGGCTACATCGAAGAGGCGCCGCGCACCGATTGCCCCCACAATTTACCGCGCAAGCAACACTAGATAACTGCAACAATCCAACTAAACGAATTATAAGACATGGGTCTTTACTGGCTCAAAAACAGGATCTTTCTTAGAGAATTCTGAATGACGGAAAATCCATTCAACCGTACAGACTAAGCGATTACTGACAGATAGCTAACATTTATAGACGCGCCCGCAGCCACTCCGAGGAACAATCGGGCTGAGGAGTCCCAACTTGACATCACTGTCTATACCCGTTTGAGGATCTGTAGGATTTCCTACGGTGGCCTGCCGACGGCGATGCAGAGCGATCCCTATGACCAACGGTTGAAGGAAGACGCGGTCGACAGAGAGCACTCGATTTCTTTGTGCTCGCCAGCACACTTAGAGCACTTATGAGCGTAGCAGCAAGTGGAGTATGGTGAAAGCAGTGACCGCGATTCCACGACCTGCACACGGTATACTGTCTCGAGGCCGAGCCCGCCGCATGAAAATTATAAAGTTGGACATTCATCTGCGACCAATGGGTGCAAAGCTAAATGATGATAAATCTGAGCTATTAGTTTTTCACTCCCAGCATGCACCGTGTCCTAATATCACCGCCATCAGCATTGGGGAGGAGTTAATCAACCCTGTGAAATCATGCCGTAATATTGGCGTGATCTATGATGAAACACTATCATTCGACAAGCATATTAGTTCTATCACTAAAACTGCATTTTGGCATCTTAGGAACATTAGTCGTATACGACGCTATCTTGATACTAATTCACTGTTAACCTTGATTCATGCATTCATCACCAGTAAATTAGACTACTGTAACTCACTTCTCATTGGCCTCCCAAAGTACTTAGTATCGCGACTTCAAAGTGTGCATATGCAGCTGCACGATTAGTATCGGGCTCTAAGAAATATGAGCGTATATCGCCAGTCCTACATCAACTTCATTGGTTACCTGTTGATAAACGCATCTCGTATAAAATTTTACTTATGGTTTTTAAATGTCTTTATAACCTTGCTCCATCTTATCTAGCGAACCTTATCATGAAGTACGTACCTACTGGGGCATTAAGATCAGGCTCTAAGAATTTGCTTGTTGTACCTAGATCACGTACCAAAGGGTATGGTGATAGGGCTTTCTCTGTATGTGGTCCTATGCTATGGAATAATCTTCCTGAATCATTACGACAAGTTGAAGTAATTTGGATCGTTTTAAAAAGAATATTAAGACTTATCTATTTTGAACTTTTAAGTTGTTTTATTTTTTTTTAATATTATATGTATATAAGTTACATAGTTTTTAGATGTACCATTTATAATATATTATTATTATTGTATCTTTAGCGCCATTGAACTGCGGATTTTGGCGCTATATAAATTATTTATTATTTATTATTATTATTATTATTATTATTATTATTATTATTAATTGGTGGCCGCAGTGTGCTCTGTGAACGCTTGGTCGTATGCTAGCCACGTTTTGCCAGACAACTGTCTATAAGTGCGGATAATTAGCAGTTTGTAGCTTTGCAAATCCCTCCATCGCTGCGGGTGAAAAGTCGTTAGCACTTTCATATACACAGAGAAGGCCTTAATACAACTAACAATATCCTCGAATCGCCGTCTCGTCTTTTTCGGCTGACTGGTAAGAACCAATCGGCCATCCAAAAGCGCTGATCGGGAGTAGGTTTGCTGGCAAGAGATCGTTGAGATCTATAAATTTGCCAGACACAATCTAGGCTACCAATTTCGCTGGGACTGGTGAGTAGCCGGGGCCAATGATGAACGGTTTATGCAGTAAAGGTGATACGATGCTGTTTACAGCCGACTGTGAGCCGGTTTGGGCGCTAGGGAAGAAAGTCCTGTAGGATTTGCAGGAAAAACAAATTTTTTTCCTCGCTAGCTCTGAATGGCGAAAGACAAGCTGCCACCCTGCAAAGGCTGCCAATGCCATGAGCAATATAGGAACCCCCCTCTAGGCGCGCTCGCGAAACCGCTGGACGTCCGGCTCAGTTTTAACTTTACCTAAATTGCATTCAGGCCCATAGCATATTGACTGCAGTGTTCAGAGAATTCAAATTGTTCATCTTTACAAAACAGCTCCTGAAAATGCTTAAGACAGGATCTAGACAAACTGAATATATTTTTCAGGAAAACACTTGTAACTTCGGGCTATATTGCTAAAATGTAATGCATTAGAAGTCAAAAGTAAATTCAGCCGATTCAACTATTATAATCACTAATTTTCAACTTTGTTTTTCTTTTCAGCCTATCTGAAATATCATTGTCAAACAGTCACAGAAGATTGCTCTATTAAGCAGTGAAAAACCAGATAAGAAATGGGATATAAAATGTAAAACTGTTATGCATCTATTATTTATATGGAAGTAAACACCTGAGTATCTATGTATTTTCTCCTTGTTCTTTTCGTGACATGCTATTCACACCTAGTTCATCACATCAAGTTCATCCTTTTAACACTGGGACATGGAGCCCAATTTATATAAAGGTAAAATGTGAAAATAAAAATCGGAAAAAAATAGATTTTTACCATTTTTTAAATTAAAGATGTAGACAATGATCTCCATAACAGGAGTGGGTAAAAAAAATCTTGGAAAATCAAGCGAAAACAGTTTTTTTCGCGCGCGCCTTTGTTTTCCTATGTTTTCCTCTATGGTATTCTAAGTGCACTCAATGCATATATACTGTTACAAGGGAGGGAAGTCCATCCGCCATATTATTGTAGGTTACCTTTTTCACCACGTTTTACAAAGTTTACTTGGACACGTTTACCTTTCGGTCTGACAAATGGACCAGCTACATTTCAGCGGTTGATGAATTTAGCTTTAAAGGGTCTAGCATGGAATGACCGTCTAGTAGAGTGCTTGCACTATATCTGAAATATCAGCAGAGTTGTTAGTAGCTATTTAATGTGCAACCATGCGGAACATCCAGTCGTATAAATAGGGTTGGCAATAGTAAGTAACACATTCGATGGCGCTAGAGGTGTACATACCTAATGTTTGTAACCTGTGGGTTATTCAGATGAACCGACCAGAGAGGTGTGTTGAATGCCATTTGGGCTTCAATGCATTATAGGGCGTCCAGGGGGCAAAGCAAAATAAAAAGTCGAATCACAAGAAGAGTTTCGTGTATTTGAGTTTTTTGTTTTATTTCAGCATTGTTCATTTGTCTTTTCATTGACCGTTTGTGATGAATGGAAAGTGAATGTGTTCCGGAAGTGGGGTGTCATTTTCTGTACAAAGGCTGTCAAGGCTAGAGTTGCTGCCTGCAGTTTCAGGGTCGTCAGATTTTTTGAAATTTTGAACATTGAAAGTATATCATACTAGAATTTTAATGAGAATAAAAAAATGGGGTGACCGACTTCTTTCTTCGTTACATAGAATGGAAGTTGATCCATTTTGCGATAAAAACGCGTGAATACTGCAAACGCGGAAAGCTGTCAAAAAGAAGCCATATTTTAGTGAAAATATAAGTAATCTTCGCCATTCTTCACGTAACTCTAGTAAAAATTGCTATTTATTGCTTAGCGTTTTAAATTGTTTAAAAATAAGAAGTTGCTTTGAAGTCTTTGTATTGCGTAAAAACAAATTATGAAACAAAATAGGAGATTTCGAAAGGAATCCCTCGCCATATTTTTTTTCTGTACAGCTGGACATCATAGATATGAATAATTCAAAAATAGAATACTTCAAAAATGAGGCGAAAAACCTGTCCTCTTAAGCCTTGTTCACACTAGCGTCGTAATCGCAATCGTAATCGTAGTCGCAATCGTAATCAGCGTTAAAACTCGGTGTGAATCAAAAATCGTAGTCTAAGCGCCACTGTAAGGTGTATCGCAAGAGCGTAATAAATGTAAGCAAGATCAGAAAGGTTTGTTTTCTTACGATTACGATTACGATTACGATTACGATTACGATTACGATTACGATTACGATTACGATTACTATTTTTATTGAGGTCATTCAATTGAGAGAATTAGTAATGAGGTTATTGCATTGTTCTGTTAGAAGGTTTTGTCTCGATATTAGTGCTTTTCAGGAATATTGCTTTGTCTCTCTTGGATGTAGGTCAAATAAACATCACGCTACTGGTAAATTTTATTTTAAGTTCACTTTTCTGGTTATTAAATAATGCTTTACCAAGATGCTGCTATATTCTCAAAATGGCACAGTTTTAACGCCAAAACATAGGAAAGAAGTATGTTTATCGAAGGTGGTTCATCGGATGAACCGGAAACAAAAATGTACGTGTACATAGAGTTGTATGTGACGTGACGAGGAAGGAAGTATTTCCAACAGTGTCTTCGAGCAATCGATTTATTATTTTATTTTATTTCATTTTCAAGTCATTACTCAGCTGATTCAGCCTGCCGCTACGCATTTGAATGCCAAGTTACACGATCTTGACAATGTACTAGTCTCATGTTCCAAGTGAGATCGAAGTATTTGAATTTTTACACAAATTTTCAGTTTCGGAGGATGGGGAGGTACTTGGATTAAGACAGCTCGGATGTGGGAGGTGGGAGGGGTGAGAGGGATTAATTATCAAAGAGGCATCAATAAGTAAAAATATTACGAAATTAATAAATCATGATTTTATTCATAGAGTGCTTTTAGTCTCACTGTTGAATAGGTGACGTCACCTAAATTAGATAAATAACTTACAGTCTTTAATACAACCTTACACGTGAAGCCCCTTTACGGTTACAGAATCGTCTTCAGTGCGCATGCAATTTTATCCCGAATTTCTCACCTTCTTTTGTTTAATCAAGAACAAAAGAAAGTTAAAACAAAAGGTGAGAAATTCGGGATAAAATCGCATGCGCACTGAAAACGATTCTTAAACCGTAAAGGGGTTTATGGAACGATATATAACATTCTACAGACTGTCCAGACGGCCCTACTCGCATTAGTCCACCCTGTACCACGTGACATAGGAATCGCTTGATCTGCGGGGTGCCTCATTACATTGGCAAGGGCCGAGTCGAGCGCCATCTTGGTTTTGGTCTCGCTGGGCAAATGTACTGGATTGCAGCTATACAGCTGAATTTATCGTCCAGCAACTGTACTAATATCAGATCTTATCGTACCAAATCAATATTATATAAGGATTTATTCTTGTAAGAAAGCTGTGGTCGGATCTCAAGTAGAATTAAGAGCTCTTTGCTGCATAATTTGGCCTACAAAGTTGTAACCTTTGAGTTTCTTGTGGAGTGTTTGGAAGTTCGGAGTATTTGCCTGTGCCTTGTGCAGATAATTAGCACTAGTTGAAGCTATTCACAGACTTGATGGTTTAATGAATTGCCTGTAGAATGGAGTCTATAAAGGCCAACTTTCTTAGTTCTTCAAAACAGAAGGGTAAGTTTGAATTGAGAATGGTGAACTTTCGTTTCACCCAAACAACTTTGTCCTTGTTCTCGCAAAACACCTCAGTCAGGACTGCGTTCAGGTTTTTATGCTCTGAGGTATTCATTTGCTGAAAATCAAGCTGAAAGATGGGATTTAAGCCTGTGGAATGTTACTGTTCGGATGAGTAAAGAGACAACGTTGTAGAAGAGTAAGCTTGAATGTTGGTGGTCTTAGAGGAAGGAAAGTCTTGTAGCAGTTGATGTTTCGGTACTGCTTTCCGACTTGCTGAACAGCTAGACTTTCATACGAGTATAGCTTTTACGTCCGAACATGCAAAGGAATGTTCTGTCCTCGTATGTCTGTGTACTGGCATTAACAAGATATTTTAGACAAGCGAGTAACATTGGTCTACTTTAGTATCTACCGATGTGCACTGGTAATTGCTCAAGGTAATTTAGATGTGTTTTTGGAATTTTTTTAGGGTGACGATCTCTTTTAATCCTTACAAGTTATTTACTGGAGTTCTAGGAAAGGATCCATCATGGATTCTAGTCCATCTGATCTCCAGCTTCAAGGTAAGAAAACAAAGCTAGACCAATATATTCTCCCATCGCAAACATAACACGCTCGAACAATCGATCAAAATTTCCAACCAAGTTTCAGTTTTCAAACTCAAATTATCACTTCTGCCCCTCAACTGAGAAACAATACCAAAGTAAAGTCATTTGACTTCACTTTCCGTTTTTTTCCTCATCACTTGATTTTCATTGTAGTAGTTTTATTTTTCTTTGAAAATATTAGCTTGCATTTGTGAAATGTTTCGAACACTGAGCTTGTCGCGTTGCGAGGTATTTGGGAAAACGAGCATTAAAAGGGTACTTGCATTATAATAATTTTCATAGTAAGTTTACAGATTTTGCTTTTGTTTTTATTCGCCTGGAAGGTGTGTTTTTTTTTGAAGACACAGATTAGAGATTTTCAATCTATTTAGCTGTGTTAGTATCCTATCGAGAATTCTTTTCCCCATTCCCGGCTTAGATAGTTTGTATCAAATTGCTTGTTTTACATTTAATTCATTTTTAGAGTCTGTCCCAAACCTGTGTCGAGTCAGACTTCCAAATCAAGATATTTTAGTTGACAACATGATTTGTACACATCTGTTTGATGTCATCTCAATCTACCCAACACATTTCACAGTTTTTCGCTTTCTGTTTATTTTCGTTCACACATATTATGAATACCAATCATATTTCTAGGTTTTTCAAACTCGTTCGAGATCTCACCAGAACCTTACTGTAAAAATTCCTACTGTATCTTCTCTTTTGCGAAACATTTGTAATATCAGGAAATTAAGGGTTTATTTATTTTGAACTTAATGCCATGGAAGTTTTATAACATGTAAATTTTATATAGCGTTCATTATTGACTATCGCGCTGGCTAGTGTTTGTTTTTATCCCCAGTAACAATTCGTCTCATAACATCACGGGTTCACTAGAAAAGCTTAAAACTGTGTACTTAGATGGCAATTGATTCTGCCAAAACTAGATTTTCAAATTTAACTTTTCGTAGCATGGTGAAATCGTGCTACCTAAGTCATAAAAAGATAGTATGCCATATTGATTTAGGTACATAAATATGTATATTCACGTATAGTTTTTCGTCAATACAATTCATGCTCTACTGGATATTCGTGGCAACAAGCTTCTTCTGGTGTCTCTATTGTTCTCATTTAATAAATTTGTTGAATATTTTGTTAGGATCTGAACTGTAAAATCCACTATAAAGATTCCAGCTACTCCTTTAAATATTGCTAAAAATTGTATATAAATAATCAGTGTATTAAATCCCATGTATTTAATTGCCCCCAGGGGTTTTGACATTCTACAGACGAATTTTATAGCTCTTGCCATAATGTGCGTTGATTAGAATAGACCTCAGTATTGTCCACAGATTGTCCTATATTGCAGCATCATCCAGTGTTATCACACTTTAAAACAGTGCGAGGGCAGAATCCTTCAAAATGATTGCTACATTAGTAGGGGTCTTTGACACAATATTGATCTTTGGTATAAGGAAATCTGGAATATTACGACAGCTATATAATTTCTTTTGACTTATTGGTATCTCTTGAAAAAGGTGATCCATACCTATCTATCCTTTTACTTTCCTTGGGACATATTAGATACATTCCCAGTTATAAGCCAGCTCTTCTGAGGTTATAAGCTACCCCAATTATAAGTCAACTAAACTTCCAAAAATATATTCTTCGAAATACAAGCCCCCTAATAAGCCTACCTCTGGAATCCCATTTTGTGGAGAAATCATAAGAAAGTAATTGAACATACAAATAAGAAAAAGAAATAACCATTTACTTTCAGCCTCTGAATATAAGTTTACCCATAAGCTTGTCATTAATTTTTTGCAAATGAGCCCACAGCATTAATCAGGGATTTTATTGTTTTGATATTAGCTTATTTTAGTGCCTTAGGGAGTTAAAAGTTGACTTGATTCCCAAGATATCACTCAATAATCAGCATTCCAAAAATTAACAAAGAAGCAGAATCAAACTGAAAACCTCTGAGCAATTACAGTCAAACAATGTTGGGTTTCTAAAAATTCAAGTGCTTTTTTACTGAACCAAAGCTTTGTGCCATTAATGATGATAAAGACAAAGATGATAAACATAATATTATTAATGGAAACTCAATCCTTCAATTAAATAAAATAAATATCTTTTATTAAAGTGTCTAGTCGTTCTAGCGCTCACGCAGCTAATTGGGGGCACTTTCCACTCTCACACACTACCACTACATTATCTATTCTATACATACAACTCTCAACTCACATGTTGATTTTTACGGAGGAAGGAAAACCAGAGAACCCGGAAAAAAACCCTCGTGGCAAGGGAGAGAACAACACATCAAACAAACTCAACTCACATATGATCCTGCCCAAGCTGGGGCTCGAACCCGGAACCATAGAGGTGAGAGGTGAGCGCTCTCACCGCTGCGCCAACCATGCCACCCATTTTGAATCTATTATTTAAAATTCTGTCATTTAAAGTTCATTGTTAGGGTATTCAAATACTGAAAAAAAGGAGGCAATCACTGTATTGGTTATCATTGTTTGTAAGCAACCATTAAACCTTAACTTTTTGCTGGTTGTTTCAAGTTTCAAACAAAACATCTAGTGTTGACAGCATTGTTAGTAGCAGGGTACATTGAGTTTTCACATGAATACAACAAGTTTTGATTGGTCTAAAATTGGGTTTGGTGGTGGGAAATTACTAGTTTGACTCATTACTTCATGGCAATTAAACATAAAATGCTTTATGCAAAATATTGATGCTAGAAAAGACAATGTCTACTGACTCTACTGAATTGTTTTGAATTGATCTTTGACAGAAATCATTTTATCATATGACTCGTACGGCCCTGCACACGCACACACTAATAAAACCATTGGAGAAAGTAATGTGATGGGGGCTGGACAGGTTGACATGAGCAGGCCAGGGAAAACCCGTCCAGCCCTGCTTAAAAGCCATCCAGCCCTCCTCAGTTGCATGCACACTACCTTGATCAAATTTAGCAGGATCCTTCAGCCTTTTTTACGATAAAATTGGGTCCTGATAAATTGCTTATAAATTGGCTGAATTAGGTCGGGCCAGACGGGAAAGTATTTGGCTCATGGTCATTTGTATGGACCTTGCTGTGCTTGGTCCATATGGCATGACCTTGAGCCAAATATTTTCCAGTGTGGCCCTCCCATTTGTCAGTAAGTACATAGTATTTGTTCTCTAGTTATTACCAATCAAAACTGGCAGACAATTTTGATTTAGAAAAAAACATAGGTCATGCTCGGTGGAGCTGTCATGCAGGATGCACAGAACTGATGCTCACGAATAATCCCCAAGAATGTCCTTAAATTTCCAAAGTTTTTGGCAAAAAAATGACCTTTGTTTTCGCAGGCACCAATGGACCAGCACCAGAGTTCCCATTAACGCACAAATGTGCGTCCCTGACGCACAAAAATTAAAATGGATGCACGCTTTGGGAGCTCTGCGCGTCCCACGGGCGCAAGGAAACTGGGCCTACCCAGATCCGCCATCTTGAATAAGTTTTGACATTTTTCAGCTGTTTTCGATATCCAGGGAAAAATGGCTGATAATTCAAAGACAAAGACAAAAGAACTTCTCATGTGGACCCTTAAGAACTGATGAGGACCCCCAGATTAACATGCCAGAGGGTCCCAAGGACACCTTTTTTCAAAATCTAGTGGGAACTCTGAGCACCAGCTTCAACTGCTTTGGTTGTTTCATTTCAGGTCAGCATTTGATACAGCGTTGTGTCATAGTACAGAGGGATGAGAGGGGGTATGGTCTGACAGTAACTGGTGACAACCCAGTCTATGTCCAATCTGTTAAGGATGGTTAGTACAAATACAAAGTTAGATGAATAAGTTATTATGGGTGGTTTTGAACCAATTCCATTGATCTTGAATGCTAGTCATCATAGAGCATTTATAGTAATTATTCATTTCAAACCTATCAATTTTTGTGGCTATGCCTCAGACAAGGTGTAGCCACTGTGCTATCAAGTTGCATCCATAAGTGAGAGTATAAGAAACAGTAGGCCCAAAAGTAATAACCGAATATAGAGTTCGGAAGACTTCCAGACATTTGGAAATAAGCATGCAACAGTGCTTTTCAAATGAGCTTGGAATGGCTAAAGTTTTATCAATAAGTTTTCATGGGATAAAAGATGTCAAGGCAAATAACCAAAGTTCGATGGAAGTTGATGTGCCTATGTCACACTTGCATGGGCTTTTTCCGAGTCCCAAGTAACTTCAATAATTTGTCTTGACAACGTTATTTTTGCCACAAAAACTTATTGATAAAACTTATCGATAAAGCTTTAGCCATTCCAAGCTCAACTGAAAAGTGATGTAGAACTAAAGCTATAAACACTTTGAACATAACCAATTAGCAATCAGTAAAGAATTTCAGAGGTCGGTTTATTTCATGGAACTCATGTTTGCCAACCTGCAATCAACAGAACCATGATCATGCTTGTACAGATTCAGCCATCACTCAGTGAAAGAAATTCATACTCTTTGGATAATTTGAATCAATTAAAAATATTACTATCTTTGTTGATACATTTGTTATCTTGGAGATTTGTTTTTTAAGCCTTCTTAATGCCAACCAATCCAAAACATTGCTAAATAAATATTGAAATAAAGGCCTTTGTTTTATGAGGGTAGCACTTAATAGCCCGCGGCTAACAAACCTGTGGCCCTCGTTCCATGATTGAATTGGAGTTCAGAAGTTGATTTTTTTGGAGGGAGGAAAACTGGAGTACCCAGAGAAAAAACCCTTGGAGCACAGGAGAGAACCAACAAACTCAACTCACATGCAACAAATCACACTAGTTTACCACTAGTTATTATCTCTTCAAATCACATTATGATGCCGGATCCAGGAATCGAACCTGGGACCATAGGGATGAGAGGTGAGCACTCTCACTGCTGCGCCACCTGTACTTAAACTGTCTTGAGTAAAATTGCTATGAACTGTCTTGAGTAAAATTCAATCTATTAATCTAGTCCATGTTCGGAAGGTACTGTCACAAGGGAGAATTCATTTGACTGTTAAAGTCTTCAAAAATTTCATCTTATTTCTTTTAAAATTTAAAACTAATTTGTATAGCTAGTTATCCCACTGAGCTATAGTTATTCCATATTGAAAGCAAAGTAATATCTTTATTAACAGGATTTTTTTTATTTAATAAAGTATGTATGTACAGTATGTATGTATGTATGTATGTACGACCAATGTTCTAGCTTCACCACAGTTTTTCTCCAATACAGGAATGCTTCCTTGTCTTGAAAAACCCTGGTCTTTGAATAAAGACTTTAATCTCCCACAGATAAATGGTTTCTGGGGTTTCTTGTTTGGAAGCTTGGGTGGCATAGCGGTCAGAGCACTTGCCTCTCACCAATGACACCTGGATTTGACCCCCACCATGCTCAGTGTCATATGTGAGTAGAGTTGTTTGTTGGTTCTCTACTGTGCTTCAAAGATTTTTCTCAGGTTCTCCCTCTGGTTTTCCTCCTTCCGTAAAAATCAACTTCCAATAGCCCACTTTCGATATTCTGGTCGAGTGATCACGAACAAAGCAATTCAAAACGAGGCCCAGGGGAAACAA
>JAABNW020157879.1:0-12028 GCA_015164035.2 Radianthus crispa | reverse complement strand
GTAGCTATCAATAAAGTATGGAAAGACAGATGAAAGTGAGTATTTATTGATTCATTTGTTCTGGTAACGAGCACTTTTCTCGTCACAAACCAAATAGTATCCTAAAGCCCGTGGTCTATAGTCAAGAAAAAGACAAAACGACGTCCCACTGAGAGAGCCGAAGCTCAGGAAAACTTAGATGCGGTAGCTATTGGGAATATTATGGTCATCGAAGCTCAAGAAAATACAAATGAAGTAGAGACTCACCATGTAAAGACTACCGACGCTCAGAAAAATAAAAATGAAGCAGTTATTGACAATGTTAAGGCAAACGATATCCCGGAACAGACAAATGAAGTTGAAGGCGGCACAGTTGATGAGATTTTTGCTCCCGAGAATTTTATTGTTCACGTAAATTCACAGAGTTTCAAAATGTTGAGTAATAGTGTGGTACAAACAGATAGTACAAATGTTTGACAGGAGACAAACACAACCGAATGAACGACCCATTGAACCACCTAATACTCTCGATAACCTTGATGATCAATGTTTGTGCGTTGACGATAGTTTTCAAAACAATGACACTGACACCCATAATGCCGCACCTGCCGCGCAGACTATACTACATCTTCGAAGGTGACGAACTAGAACCTGAGCCAACTGACAATGACCAAAATTCCCATGCGAGGCACACAGATAATGATGTTTAAATCGCGCACTCTAACTGCCTACTATCTTCCCCACTAGAATATGCCAAACACAAAACGCTGGAACCGAGACCAGGAACGCCTTGAGGAATTCCTCAAGAAGAAATGCTACATCTGTTACGAAACCAAGACGGACCCATCGGTGCCCATGGCCTGTTGTCGCAAAAGAATACATGAATCATGCCTGCACCTGGCATTTCACCATGCATATCACGCAGGCACTTACAAATGCCCCTTCTGCCGCCTACTCCTGGCCCCTTATAATGTGAATGAGCCTTTTCGGCCACCCGTACCAATGGGTTTCCGACACCAAACTTTTGTGGGATGTCCCTATGGCGCACCAGCACCATGTGCTAGTGTGCCAGGTACTGGGGAAAACTGGGATGATGATGAGGACTGGAATCCCCCCTCTACATCACAACCCTCATCGGTACCCATGCCTATAAACTCCACCTTACGTGACGATTTTGTCCTTTCTGGGGAAACCAATGGAGTATATTGGGAGGAATATTCTCTCGATAACCCAGAAGACTGGGAGGACGACGATGATCATCTGCCAGCACCTCCTGGTGGCTCAGCACCTGCTCCACCACCTAGACCATCCCGCACTTCTCCCAATTACATTCCAGACTCAGGGTAACCACTCTGTTATGCATCTCCTAAGCGCAAATCCACACCCTCATCGTCTCTCTATTTCTCTTCTTTCAGGAAATCCCCGATAGACTGACAATGTTCCTCCTTCTCATAACTTTTCTTAGCATGTCTCTCCTAACCACTGCTACTGATTTTGATGCTAACGGCAAACCAATACTATCCATCCTCATTGACATTGGCTTATAATCCACGACCTCTTTTCCTGGAACACTCAACCAAGATTGTCTGATATTACCCTGTAATATTATGGAGAAACTGAAAAGCAAACCAAAGTAAGCTTAACTTAGGAAAGTCATAGGATTTATAGGTGTTCTACGGAAACTTTTTAATGCAATTTCCAGTTTTCTATAAAAATATATAACTTTCCGTCCATTGCTTCTATGAACTGCAGCCCCACGGGTATATTTAGATGTGATGTGGGGATTTTGTGACGGATACTGCAGCAGGGTACTACTTCATGTAATCCTATTTATAACGAAGTGTATTATAGTAGCACCTTCATTACGAGTAATAAGTCCGCTATAAGAAGGACTACATGAAGTAGTATCCCTGCAGCTTCGATGAGCTGTCTCCACAGTTTGGGCTCAATTAACGAATAAATCGGCTACAGAGAGGCATTTAAAACTAAAATAGACACCTAAAATATTTCGAGTGACCTTTCTTAAGGCTTAATTTCAAGTAGTATTGAATAGCATCGATAAAAAGTCAACTTTTACTTACTTGAAGTAGAGTCACATCCACGATCGGGGAACGATCCGCCATCTTGGATTATCTGCTGATGTAGTAACACCGCAGACCGTCTAGTAGTGCAGGCTTACACTTTTTCGACATCGTCGATAGATAGAAAACCGAAACCTAGACTCGTGCCGGCCTACGGCCTGGGCACGAGTAAAAAACGAAACGCTCGGTACACCATAGGAAACCCACAACATCAACGAAATGAACTGTATGGACTTCATACGAACTGTCATGAACATTTCAACACTATTCCTCTTATTATCTTAAGAATTCTCATTTTTATGGTAATTTACAATTTTTCATCATTCAACGGTTTCCCGGAAATTTGGCATAATTTTTTAAATCATCGTACGCATCGATACTTTTTTTTTACGATTTTCAAATAGAATTGACAACAGAAGAAAAACAAAACAAAAAAATCTATTTTACTTTCAGCTTACTAAATTTTCTTTTTTTCGATTCTTTCAGTATATTAACGGCAAACGTTGAAATACAAGCGCTACACCGTGATTCTATTTGGAATTATTCTTTTATAATCTACACATGTTGCGTTTATTTCCTTCGACATACCTGATAAAACGTACCGTTACAGTTTTCCTCTGCTGTTATCTCGCAGGAGCTCGATTCTAAGGAGGGAGGACTGTTACGGGACAACAACCATCAAAACATTTTTATCTAAAAATATATTTTATGATCGAGTGAGTAATTATTCTTATAGTCCAACTTCTAATATTGAATTAAGAAGTTTTTTGTAGTCTGTTTCGCAACTCGATTAACACAAAACGTCTTAATTTTGCACCAATTTATGGAAAGTTAAGTGTAGTTTGATATTTTCAAAATTTGTAGTAGATAAATCAACGTACTCAGTGATTGAGTAATTGATACCGAGTGACTTACGATCGATTCTCAATATACCCTAAGTCCATAGATATTCATAATCGGGTTGCCTGTGGTAGCGACGTCTTGAACTGCCTTTCCGTTATTCCAGGGACGACATGGGCGTCTGAGATTGTATGGCAAGTGTTCTTTGACGGAAATACAGATCAGCGTCCAATCAGAAAGCGCATTCCTTTAGTGGAATTATTAATCCCACTTGGTAGACTCACTAGCACAGAGGCGTTAGTTGAGTTCTTCTCAGCCAAACCTTTTCCAAGGGTTATTCAAGACTCATTTACAGTATCCTCTGGTACCGACGGGAGATGGTGTGATGAAACCCAAGTACATCAACGTCATACGAAACCCAAAGGACTGTGCTGTGTCGTGTTATCATCAAGCGCGAAATCTTTCCCATAACGACTTTGATGGATCGTGGGAAGAGTATTGCGAGATGTTTATACAAAGCGAAGGTACATTGGTCTTATGCACTTATCGTTTGCTAGAAAATATATGTATCCATGGTTTTCGCTTTTTCTTTTAGGGAAACGTCACATTTTCACCAAACGAAAACGTTTTATAAAGCAATTTAGAGAATAAACAATCAAGTTTGGCATAAAACATATCACTGCGTGGACTTCATCCAGTAAAGGTGCGGTAATACGAGCAACAAAATCGTGCAACTCGTTTCGCAACATTATTGCGTTGCAAGATGCAGAGAAAATGTTGCTCGTATTACCGCCCTGAGCACAACAAATTTTCTTTGTTGCAGAGAGTAGAAAGAGCTTCTACTTCGTACAACAAAGTCGCGCAACAAAAATTAGGGTGGTAAATACGAGAAACATTTTCTCTGCAACTTGCAACGCAACAATGTTGCGCGACGAGTGGCACGATTTTGTTACTCGCGTATTATAACCGCACCTTAATTTGGAAGCGATATGCAGCTGACAAAATTAATGTCAAAACAATTCCCGTGGGTATGTCCCCTTGGTCAAGCATACTTGCTACCAAACCTTTCCAATGCCCCTCTACCCATCGGGCATAAAATGGACTACTAAAACCATACCATGCTTCTGGGATTCCCTGGGGTGTCCCAAGGTTCGACCCACGGGAAAGAAAATGATAAGTGCATTACTGGACTTTTCAGTAATGAGGGTCATGACGGAAGCTCCCTTCTAAATATCTTTTTCCTTTCAATTTCGACGACGCAGTTTCATTTGGTTCTTGGTTTGATTACGTGCTTGGCTGGTGGGCACATCGTGACGATCCCAACATTTTGATCTTGAAGTACGAAGACATGAAGAAGGTATGCTGTAGACAGGATTAGTGCTATCAAGAGGTCTTCTACCATTCAAATTTGAAAACCTTCTACTCGTGCATAGGCCTTGGCCGTGAGTCATAGGCCTTTTCTGAGATCCTATAAACGAGGTGCATGCTGGTCTAGCTTCGGTACTAACAACACCATATAAGGCATGATGGCAGACGATTTGTGTACTGAAGCTAGACCACAGTACACCTTGTTCACTATTCCAAAAATGGGCTATGAAATGCCTTTTCCCTGCTCGACAAAATTTGACAAGTTGTGCAATAGTACCCAGAGGCCATTGTGCCCATGATATCATGACAACGAATGATCCAATAAAAACATAGTATTAACGTTGTTCTTGATAGGGTCTCACTGATGATTGACATGGCACTCGTGATTGACAAGATCACATGATATGAACCATGAGATTTTGAAAGCCTTGAAGACATCCTGGAAAGCCATAAGGCCTTTTATACCTATCTCCCACTGTCTTAGATGAAAAGTCTTGTATAAAAATAGCAAAAGATGACATCGAAAATTTGTTGCATAAAAAAGTACCGAAAAGGGACGCTGGAAGCCAAAATATATATAATTTCCTCTTCTCACGAAAGTATACCAGCTAGAACTCTTTTTGTATACTCGGAGAAAACGAACGTTTCTTTTCTCACTCAAACTCTCTTGAATTCTAAGGAAACGTGCTGATATGCATGCATGCGCAAATGTTTTCCCCTAGTGTCCCGGCAGGGTACTCCCTATATTGGGTTATACGGGAATGCTTCGCCTCATAGGGTTAGCTTTTGCAGGACCGAGGTATATCGAAAAGAAAGTGAATGTGCGAGTTTGTTGAATAATGATAGATATCAATTCGCCAGTTTTGTTATAAGAAAAGTTATGCACTCGCGAGCTGATCGATTCTGACTTTTTATTCTTCCGCAGGACTTGCCTTTTGCTATCAAACAAATAGCAAAATTCCTTGACAAAGAGCTATCGGAAGAGACGATTCAACTGATCGCCAAGCAAACCTCATTTAATGCCATGTCTACAGGCGATGGGAGGTTCTTTGATGGTGATAAGAGTCATGATTTGTTCAAAAGGCGTGACGTCAACAACCAGTGGATTCGAAAAGGCGAGGTTGGGGGCTGGAAAAACTACTTCACTGAGGAACAAAGTCAACGATTTGACGAGCTGTACGAGAAGAAAATGGCTGGAAGTGGACTGGAACTAGAGTTTGATTGAATATTGACAATCATTACAGGCGCGCTATCTTGCACTGTTTACACGAGTCACTTTATGCGAAAAAAAAGTCATTCCAAGTAATGTTTACGACATGAGTGGCTAGTATGCTGTGCTAGATTTAACCTGGGTTCGTCTAGATGCCACAGGTTGTAATTCGAGGAATTTTCAAAGACTTTCAAGACCAACTTTCAGAAAATTCATGCACCACTTTGGAAAGTTTTGCATAAGCATTTTCAAATTATTCATTAATATTGCTCAGCTATTCCATGAAAGTACTTTAATTTTCAACTTTAGAATTTCCAAAGAAAAAGCATTGCAAGAATCAAGTACTTTCAAGCACTTGTTCTCGAATTCAAGTATACTTTCAAGGCCATTGAATTTTTAACTTGAAATTCAAGCATTTTAAAAGACTTTCAAGGCTTGTACGAACCCTGTTTAAAACACGAACTGAAGGCGAGGGATTGTAAATATGTATTACAGTGCGAGTCGAAAAACCGTGAACACCTACAAATATTTCTGGAATGTTCTATTGTTCTTGAGCCAATCAGAAAGGACATTCTAACCCAAAATAACAGAAAGATAACAACAAAGCTTTTGATTGGCTAGAAAACATTATTCAAATATTTCTAGGTGTTCACGGTTTTTTGATTCGCACTTTAAAATCTCAAGCAACACGGACGCGAATTTCTGATTACAACGTCTCCACACGTCATTTTGCTTAAAGATGGAGAGAAAACCATAGTTACTAGAGGGAGATGGTTATGAAACCTTTTGTTACGGGCCATTGTTCACTTTTGAGGTTGAACCGATCTTGAGGGTGCACAGATTTTGATTTATGCTCATCCGAAACCGCAAAACAAGTATACAGAAACTTTGTCCATAGGATTACTAAGAGTCCTGAGTGTAAGGAATATTCCAATATCTATGATAAATCTTCAGGTATTTTGGACCAGCAGCCAGAAGAAAGATTTTAGTCTGTTCACTTAGCCATAGTCAGCAAGAGTAAAACAATGGCAAAACAAAAGATTGTGCACGGTCACGCTTGAAATACGTGAACAGAAACCTACAACAAAGAGGTTTCAGAACCATCCACCTCGACTATCTATGAGAAAACCGAAATTAAAGTTAATGCAAATGGATAGAGTTGCGTCATGGAAAAAACATCTTGCAATGACCTGAAGATTGGCAAAATCTACGACGGCGACGTCAACCAGAAGTGCAAATAATTTCACTTTGGGTATTCGCACCTTCAAATTCTTTCTTGCATGTGGAGAACTTGACTTGACTTACGTTTTGAATGAAATCTCCAATGAACAGAACCCCAAAGCAAAGTTATTTACACTTCCGGTTGACCTCGCCGTCGTAGATTTTGCCAATCTTAAGGTCATTGCAAGATGTTTTTTCGGCAAAATAATGTAGAAGTGATGCTCTTACAAAACTGAGCTATCTATACAATGTATAATAAGTAGTTTGTGAGTGCTACAGTCCATGACTGATTTGAAGACCCCAGGCCAAGTAAATCGTACTCCCAAAGCTTGATAGAACAGGGCGGATAGCAGGCTTTTTCTTGGTCCGTCTTCCAAACAGAAGCGTATGTTCAGACACTAGAGGACGACGATATATACGTAACATGAATTCAATCTGAAAAACGCTAAATAAACCGGAAAATAGAATGAGTCGCATATCTCCATAACTAAGGAGAACACTCATACAAAACAAACTATCACAGGTTGTTTACTGGACAATACGGACTCACCCAACACAAACGCCCTTTCGCAAAAGGGCTAAACACAGAATATGCCAAAAAGGCCAATATACTCAACACGAGAGGATCTCTCAAATTCGCAAACCTTAATTCACGCCTTCGTGGCTCATACACATGCCTAAGTGGCAAAAATACGCCTAAATGGCTATGGCAACTCCAAGTTGACACTTATGAAATAAACAGAAAGTGAGTAAAGTAAGCAAGCTGTGTGTCGTCCGTACAACATCGACCGCGAGAAAGAACACTAAACTGCTGATTACGCAATTTATAGACACATTGACAACTTACTCCTTTGGGACAACTACAATACAAATTCTTTAAGTATCGTGCAGCGTACCGCAGATATTTTCATATATTCTGCTCTTGACACAGAATTACGTACATGCAAACGCAATAACTCAAACACCGATATCCTGGAGAACATTGGATATTGGTCGGTAGAACGACAATATATCTACGCGAGCTATAACAAAGAATGTCCTAAGTGTCAGCAAGATACTTATCTTTAATAAGGGAATCCATTGAACGATTGAACCCGTCCTAATAGCGCGATGACTAACTGAAGGTCGAGGCTTGAATTTGGATCAGTTCGTGTTCCTGGAAGGGTTTGTCGGCTTGTTCTCCAACTTAGGTTTCTTCGGCAAGATAAGAGTTTAGTATTTCAGTCGAGCCTGTTGACTTAACTTGGTAAAGTTTGAGTAGGACTTTCCCTAGCATATTGTCAGACTCTTGGTTGATTGTTCAGTAGCTCATTTTCAGCAAACGTGTGTGTCGTTCGTACAACAGCGACCGCGAGAAAGAACACTAAACTGATTACGCAATATACCGGGATACATTGACAACTCCTTTGGGACAACTACAATACAAATTCTTTTAGAATCGTGCAGATATTTTCATATATATCCAATTGTTTGGATTCGATCGATCGATCTGCTCCTCAAGTTGACTCGGCAAATATATATAGTTCTGGTTCCAACCGTGTTCGTAGTTGCACATATATCACGATTAACGCTGAAAAAGCTTGCACAAGTGATGAAGGTCTACTGCGACGGCAATGCTATCAAACCAGCAGAACTCGTCACCTACGAAGGTCTCCACAGTGTCTATCGCAAAAACGGAGGAGAACTGCTGTACATCGAGGGATCACGCACTTACGATACCCTTCGCTATGGGAAAAACGATTCCAAACTGCCCTTCGAGTTCACCTTCACGGACAGGTACAACCACAAATGGAAAGTTTTCATTGATAAAGAGGACGACACTATCAACATGTTCATCCCTTGCGGGACTCAGATGCTTTGGTATGGCGCCGACGAAAGTCCAACCAGAACTGGATCCGATGCTCAAACACAGTGGGCGTCGGTTCAATTCAGCTGGCAAGGTAAAACATGGTTGCCTCCATACTATGCCGGGGTAAGAATCGCCTTCAATGGTTACAAAGATAAATCTACCGGGGAATGGAGCGTGGATACAGAACGATGGAACAACATCCTGGATCTGGCCAAGAAAGGAACGGAAGTTTCTGGAGCTATTGTGGACCAAATTGAAAAGGGAGTCGCTATCGCTGGACCCTAAGAAGCCTCGTCTCACCGCTCTTTGTCTAAGAGATTAAAGTGAATGCAAGTCTTGACTCTGTAATGCCCTGACAAATTGACAATACATGCTAGAGTTGTGTTATATGTCAAATATTTGATCAGAAAAGATAGTAGTTAACTAAGAATCACAATGAAGCTAGCAAATAAAACCGTCGATGCCTGCCTATAGTTGTTGATGTGTTATGAAAATATTTACTCGTGCAGCACTACTTTTAATGAGTTTTAAAACAAAGATACGTTGGGAATTTTGAGGACATAAATGACGCATATTGTTTACTAACTAAATAGTGAAATGCGTGAAAAATACACGTTACTGGCAATATGGGTCAAGATGGAGTTCGCGCATGCTCATTCCACGAACGATTTTGCTCAAAATGGCTACCAAACTTAGTGAGAAATGAACGATAAATCGAAATAAATGTCAAAATATTCTTTAATGCCTAAGAGTACCATATTTTGGATCGCTGAAATCGGAACCGTTTTTGCTTGATCTCCTTTACTACAAACATTGAAATGAATTGGTAAACGAGAAATAGGTTCCCTTGAACATTTTATAAAACCATGGTATTGTTTTTACCTTTACTTGAATGACCTCAAAAATGCTCAAGTTTGGGATTTTCTTGTTTGAATATCGCTGTTATCCATGCAGGTTTGGAGATTTGGATCGCTCTTGTTACACGGACTTCCGAAGGGAGCTCGTGTCTAAAAATGCCTTCATTTCTTCGTCGTCGTGAAAATTGACACACAGGCAACCCACGGGCAGCCTATCATCTGTAGTCTAACAATCACGTGACTTCCGAGAAAGCACATGGATCCAAAAACTTACTAGTCTGCTGAATGTGTGATTGCAAGAATGTGTGATTGCAAGAAATTATGAAGGCAAATATGTGCGAGATACAGTCCTTACTCGCAAGTGCTCACACTATTCGTGGTAGACCCACACTAAAAGATGGTAGACGTGATTTTCGAAACGGGTTGGTCCACGAATCTGTAGCAATATATAGCGTTGATAGCGATTATCTAACTTGTTCATAGTGAGATTCACATCAGTTCTCATCAGATAACCACCTCAAATATGACTGAAAACTATAAATCACATGATAAAGTAATTAGGATTGATACGAAATACAATTGTACGACTGCTGCAACGAGCACTGTAGGATTTAGGACGAAATTGAGTGAGCAACATGATCAGTCGCTGGAGAACTACAAAGCCGCCATGGATATTTCACTTCGAAGGATCCATAAAATGATTCAGTTTGGGACATACGCTTCACAATAGAAATCCGAAGGTATCATTAATAATTTATAATAATTAATAATTTATTATACTTCTATTGCGCAATTATCAATATAAATTTTCAACTGCGCATTACAATATAACAAAATTTAACTATATACAAAATACATACTACAAAATGATTGATAAATACAACTAATGGTAAATAATTAATGATAATAATAAATCTATAAGAAGCTAATAATATGTCTAAAATATTAAAACCGTACTGATTCAATTATGGATAATATTATTATATTTTTGACATTTTAAGTTCATGGAAGTATTTTGACTTTTTGCAAATATTTTCCATTTTATTCCTTAAGCACTGTTTTTACAAAATGTCAAATTTAGCCAATAACTGTAAAATATTTTCAGATCGGGATTCAATATAGCTGCAAAGAAATTTCTGTGCCATCTAACAACAGCAGGACTGGCACCGAAATTTCTGAGCTATCTAACAACAGTAGGACTGGCACCGAAATTTCTGTGCCATCTAACAACAGCAGGACTGGCACCGAAATTTCTGAGCTATCTAACAACAGCAGGACTGGCACCGAAATTTCTGTGCCATCTAACAACAGCAGGACTGCCACCGAAATTTCTGAGCTTTCTAACAACAGCAGGACTGGCACCGAAATTTCTGAGCTATCTAACAACAGTAGGACTGGCACCGAAATTTCTGTGCCATCTAACAACAGCAGGACTGGCACCGAAATTTCTGTGCCATCTAACAACAGCAGGACTGGCGCCGAAATTTCTGAGCCATCTAACAACAGCAGGACTGGCACCGAAATTTCTGTGCCATCTAACAACAGCAGGACTGGCACCGAAATTTCTGTGCCATCTAACAACAGCAGGACTGGCACCGAAATTTCTGAGCCATATAACAATGGCAGTGGGTGGGGGTGAAAGAAATTTGTGAATAATTAAGCTGCTTTCGACCATGCTCCATCATTCAGATATTTCTGTTTGCATGAATATTTGTATTGAAAAATATCTGAATAAATGGAACATGAACCCAAAATGGATACTTGTACTTGGCATTACAACAATCAATAGATTAATACTTAGTGCAGTTTTAGTATGACTGTGAAACGTTCACAGAGCAGGAACACTGTCACGACAAGGAGTCATCCAATTAAAAAGCTAGTGTTGAGGCTATAGGCCCAACAGATGTTTTTTCCCGCCGTTTTTTTGTGCAGTGTGAGTCCGCTAACCAGTTAATGTCGCTGTCACGTCATTTTGTGCATGTTGTCCTTCTGTGGTTGTCAGTGTATCGTCTCAGCTCTTGTGTTGTGCAGAGCGTTCGTCAATTGGTAAGTTTTTGTTATTCCTGCTCGCTTACAGTACTGTACTATCGTAACGTAATGCTCTTTGTTTTAGGATTTTACTGTTGTTCTTGCTATGTAAAACCATTTGATGAGTAAAAATCAAAGTTGAGACCGATCACTGCTCGTGCAAACCCCCACAGCTAGAAAACATCATGGTCACTGCAAGACACGAACTCCTGGTCCAATCAAATGCACGAAACACGGCAAGAAACACTGCACAGACACTGTCACGGCACTGCAGTGTCGTGGTTAGCCAATCACATCGCATAAGAAGAAAATCCAGCCAATTAAAATCCTAGGTTATGGTACGACAAGCTCACGGCACTGAACTTATACCAGTCATACGAAATCTGCTCTATACAAGTATGTAAAGCAAACAGCTTTATGTAATAGAGTTAAAAAATATATTTTAAAGTTCTTACCCCCGGGATCGGGATCACTAAAAATTTCATATACTTGGTTACTATACCCTGTCTAGTTGGAAAATATTTTCGCAACAGTGCCAACAGTAGTTCAAACTTCTACACCCGGCGACGGTTAAAATCCACGCAGTGGTTTCTAG
>JAABNW020157547.1:0-12033 GCA_015164035.2 Radianthus crispa | reverse complement strand
TCAATGTTTAGGATAAAGTTTATAGTATTCGAAAATTATTTTAAGTAAATTTACGTTAAAATTAAAATTAAAGTTATGTTTTTGAAATATAAAAACGAAGATTTTTAAGCTATACAGAGAAGCTATTTAAAAATGGCTTTAATCACTTGGTTGCATGGATTGCTATGGATCCCGAATATTGGTTTTTCAGCAGAAGGGTTTAAACTTTGTCTTGGTTTTAGTTTTTGTTTTAACTTTTTTCAGTAAATTGCATTGGTTTGTGACTTCTTCTACCACTCGATCAGCGAGTCATCTACTGTAAGATTTTCCTCTTTCATCAAGGAATGTTTTCACACATTCCTTGCATAATTTATCCATTGATCATACTCAGCGTGGATTTACTAAAACAGGGAATGGTGAATGGCCGCGATAAGGAATGGGTAATGGAGACTGGGTCGACTATTGTGGTGTGCTATCATTTGTGAGAGGCACTTCCCCAGTATATTCCTTGTGATGAGTTATTTCGAACTAGAAATTTTCAGGAGTCTATTCCCTCAAAAATTTTTTTCAAAACTATAACGAAAAAATAATCACAGATTGACACAATACCATAAAAAGTTGTGAATTGTCACTCGCTTCCTCAACTTTTGGCTAGGCAGTTACTAACTGTTGTTCATCTTAGTATACATGAGTCAGAAAAAACCTCTGCTCTCAGGTATTAACCTGAAAGATGGATGCATTTATACCATTTTCTTATACTTTTAAATATTGTAGGTAGTAAGTTGCCCTCAGACCTTGGAAGCATTGCTAGATTTGACAAAGAGTAAGCTGAGCATCTCAGAGCCAGTGCTGTATTCAGGCACAGGAGACATCATTGAAAGTTTTGATGTAATAAGGTAATAAAATTCAATTCCTTATTAATTCTGGATTTCGAGTTATGTCATATCAAGGCTATGTTGGTGGCATTTCAACAGAAGCATTGTCATTGACATCTGTTATTTATACCACCAACATGGCTGCCCTGTCTTTGTTTTCTGACTCTTATCCAGGGTTCGTGCTACTCCTTAAAAACCCCTTTGAAAACTCCTTAAAGTTGATTTACGTTTTTAAGGGCACTTGAAAAGCCCTTGAATTTTAGAAATTCAGCTAAAGTCCTGAAAAAACGACCTTAAATTCAACTTTGATAGAATTAAAATTTTATAAAGTGTACTAAAACAGCAAATAAAAAGGGCCCAACAAACTCAAAGTTTGTTAAGTCAATATATTTTTGGTCCTTCAAAACTCCTTAAACACTCCTTGAATTTTGTTTTTGGACATCGGTTCGAACCTTGTTTATGGGAATGCTTGCAAAACATCAATAAAATCAATAGTATTAATTCTAGTGCTTTAAACATTTATGAAAAATTCCATCTCCTATTACAGAGACAATGATATCATCTATGTAGCCAATAAAGGAGAGCCTTTCAGTACTGGAAAAGGTAATGCACTTGTAAATGCATTGATGTTATAAAAATAATTAAGGTACTAAAATTTTTTAAACTATTCAGATACATCAAGTCGGGCACATGATTTTGCCATTTTCAGCAAGAAAAAGCAAGAAGAGCGGGAGCGATTTTTCAAGACATCTGGGCCTAGTAAACGAAAGCAGATGAAAGATAAAAATTCCAAACATGAATCCCAAGACAATATGTGTAAGGTAATGAATTTTTTTACCAAACATGCATTAGGTTGATTAAATAGCTGAGGTGGGGCATGAAGATTTATAAAATTTTTCAAACTGCCTTTTTTGCAGTGACAAATTTGTAGTATATAAATTTCGAATCCCTTCCCTTCAATTTCTATTCAACATAAACCCCCGCTCTTAGACTTTAAGTGGTTTTAGAGCCCTCTTTAAATACTTATGGTACTCTCATATTGTAGTAAATGAACCTTCCGACAAGAAAAACTTCCATTGTTATCCACATGGTAACCATGGTTTCAAAATATGATGTATGTACCACCAATTACCGTCACTTGCAGCTACGCGTGAAAACCAGACATGTTCTATTGGTGCCTGAAACTTGTATGTTTTGAGACTTAGATGGCAACATTTGTTTCAAATGCGCGCTTTTGACATTAACCAATCCTGGAGTTCACACTCGGGTTGCTCTATTGGTGCTGGTCTTGGATTCCTTCAGCAGAGTCGACGTAGATGAGTTTTTAAGAGAGATTGATCCTGATATCCTTCAGTATTTCTCACATGTTTGCGATAAAGGCCTTACTTCAAACACCTTCCCAATTTGAGCATGAACAACAACCGTTGCCATCTGAGTCTCGGAACATACAAGTTTCAGGTGCCAATCGAACAATGTCTGGTTTTCACGCTTAGCTGCAAACTGCTGTATCTATGAGCAATTGATTACCTATTTTCAATTACAGTTAAACATTGGAATGATGGAGTGGAGAAGTTATAAAAAGAAAAGTAAAGCTGAACCAAAACTGGTTTTTAGAAAGCAAGTTGGACAGAAAATGAGTGTTGCACTGTCCATCAGTAACAATATTACTGCACAAGCTTTGACAGAGAAAGCTGTTCAGGCTTTCAAATTAGTTGACCCTGGATTAGATGAATCCAAAGAGTATGTACTTTTATATTCTGACCTGAAGACACAAGTTGATTACCTGCCCAATTCCAAGGAGTCCTTTACACCTAAAAAGTATATTGAGCTGGTTGGGACTTTCTACAGCAAAGTAAGGCTGTATTTAGTAGCAAAGGAAGACTGGAGATGTAAGTCACTTACCAGTTATATATATTTTATATACTTTGCCTTGTTCTTGTTAATATAATTAATTGCACAGAAAATTAAAATGCATTCCATCCAATGCATTTCAAAAGCATTATACAATACATTGTGGTAACCGGAGGCTTCCCTTCTGCCTGCTACACAGGAAACTCATGGAGCCTATATTGATCCATAAGGATTCATTTTTTACTCAGGGTTGTGATTTTTGAGACAGAAAACCAGTCATTCTACTGAATGGAGAAAACACTATTACATGCATATATCTGTAATATATAGTCAAAAGACAGAAGAACCAAAATCAAATGCACAGTCTTTCAAGAGACAATGCATTGCGGTTTTGTTTCTTTATTTTTTGGTGCACTTTCTTAGTACATTTTTCAGCATGATCATGTCTTTTCAGCTAGTACTTTTGGGACATTTTTGTATGAAAGTCTGGGTCTGGGTTCTAATCATTAGAGGTCCTTCCTGTAGCTTATAAAAGTAGATCTTTTGTTTTAGGTCATTGTAGATTGCTGCTCATTTTAGTAATGTGGAAAAAAACATACCATGCCAAACTTTTTATGAATAGCTATATTAAAAAAATATTAAATTTGATTTTTTAACTTATTTCAGCATCTTCAATTCATAATACGAAGTACCTGCCTTTGGTAAGGATTATTATTGACATTTTGTGTTGAATTGCTATTTGCTATTTATTACATGCTGTATTTAATGTGCACCTCTAGCTTAACACAGTACTAGTTCATAAATCAGTTCTTCCCCAGCTAAGATGGTTCAACAATTTTTATATCTTAAATGTGATGTCATCCAGGGAATTCATTAATATACAAAAACATCATTCTACAAGTGTCTTTTTCTCATTTCTTATCTGATTCAAGAATGTGTTAAATTTCCCATGATTACATCATCTCATTTACATTTTCAGTTGTCAAACCCCAAATTGTACAGCCCATACTAGGAAATGAGCCATATATAGTTTATGCACTTTTGGGATAATGGTTCACAAAGTATTGTGTTAAGCTCTAAGTAGTGTGTATGATTCGCGCTTTAATTTTGATACCCTACATAAAGTATTATACAGTGTTTTATATATTCTTGATACAAGCAATGAGTTTTTATAGGAAGAAAGTTCAGAATCTGATGAAGAAAGGATCAAACCTTGCAAGAAAAAACTTTGTGTAGAAGTTAAAGATTCTTCAGAAGACGAGGTACCAAATATGTCAGAAACAAGCTCAGTTTTGTCTGTTTTTGTTGGCACTGAATTGTACATGGAAAATGAATTTTTAGAGCAGAAGTACGTATGTGGTCTGAAATGGTCTATTTACATGTTTATGTTTGCACTCCAACAGGTATATTTCAAGGGGGAAACTCCAGAGCGCTTTAAGGACATTGGTGACTCACAGGTGCTTTAATTCTTTTCCATCTTTTTTATTACAGTAAAAAAACCATGCACTTGATTATCTCACCACTTTTGTTGGTATTTATTTGCACTCTACTTAGTTCTTTTGATTAGAAAAATTTAAGTGAGTAAACCATTTAAAGAATTGGTTAAATGAAATTTTTATTTTTGATATTTTTCCTATGCAGTGCTTCATCTGCAATGAGAGTGATCTTCCACTGGTGCATCCGTCATCATGTAGAGATGCTTTTCATGAAATCTGCATAAGGGAATGGATACAGGTACAAGTATGATCACTCTCACTGATAAAGCCAGGCTACAGTGTATATGTGCCATTGCACCAATTATATTTTAATAGCTTGTATTCTGTCCCTCTAAAATTGCATCAGAGTCTACTTGACCCCTGCAGAAAAGGGGACAAAGTTAAAGTACACCTAGCTAATCCCCTACAGGATCTTTTTATGATATGGATCCCTTGAGATCCCTTTGAAAATAAACAATAATGCTATTTCTATTTGTTGATTATATCCATTGTGGAGATACTTTGTGAAGTACAGAGATGATCAAAGGGTTTCCATATTATAAAGAGATCCTGTAGGGGCTTTGGTGTTCTTTACATAATTGATTGGCTCATGGTAGTATTTACACATCTTAACTTGTAGAACTGCAAGCCTGAAGAGCCACGCTGTCCAAAATGCTCTGTGATTTTGGATGGGAAATTTATAGACCTTGTGACAAAGGTGTGTATGGTGGGAATATCTCTTAAACTGTTATGACAAGTGTACGGCATGACAACTAAAGTGCACCTAACCCCTCATGTATGAAATCCCTTAAAAGTAAACAAGAATGCCACTTTCCATTTGATAATATCTATTTTTCTTGCGGGGATATTTTATATTGATGTTGGAAAATGGTGACATCACCACAGGATACCAGGAGAAACACAGTGCATCAAATCCAATAACAATCCTCAAATTTTGGTTTCATATTAATAATGGAATTTTCACTATTTGTATATTTTTAGTAACATTTTCTATAACATCAAAGTGTTGGATATATTGTTTAAAAATAGTTAAAGTGTAATTATAATTCCAAAGAAAAAGCAACTAAACACAACTTCATGTGTTCTCTTGATTTGTAGAAAAGGAGAAAAGAGGCATGTAAAGGTGAAAAGAATAAAGGTCGCATGTTTAGAAAGCATTATTTACCCCAAGTCTTGTCAGCTAATTCGAATCAGGAAAACAAGGTATTTTGTTCACTGCTTTCTATATGATGGTATAAGTACAGCTAAGAAATGAAAGGAAACGAAATTTTATTATGAATGCTAGTGTCGTCTTCATTATTGTGACAATTGACAGTTTTCATTTAGTTTATCTTTGTTATCTACAGTTTGATGATAAAGCCGATGAAAATGTTTCATTTAAACATATCAGTGAAACTGAACCCAAAAGTTCCACATCTACTGGTGTTCCAGCCCCAGCTACTGTTACAGTTGAACCTACTGGACCCTTAACTACTGATGTTCCAGCCCCAGCTGCTGTCACAAATGAACCCACTGGTCCCTTAACTACTGGTGTTCCAGCCCCAGCTACTGCTACAGTTGAACCTACTGGACCCTTAACTACTGATGTTCCAGCCCCAGCTGCTGTCACAAATGAACCCACTGGCCCCTTAACTACTGGCGTTCCAGCCCCAGCTACTGCTACAGTTGAACCTACTGGTCCCTTAACTACTGGCGTTCCAGCCCCAGCTACTGTTACAGTTGAATCTACTGGACCCTTAACTACTGATGTTCCAGCCCCAGCTGCTGTCACAAATGAACCCACTGGCCCCTTAACTACTGATGTTCCAGCCCCAGCTACTGCTACAGTTGAACCTACTGGCCCCTTAACTACTGGTGTTCCAGTCACGGCTGCTGTCACAGTTGAACCCCCTGGCCCCATTGTCCCACCCATAATCATTGAAGCATCTACAGCTAATACGAGGTATATTTTTTGATTTTTTATTTCTTGGCATTCTACACCTGTAAATAAATATTGGGATAATATAGAATGTACACGTTTTTTGAAGGAGACTTGAAATAAGAAGAGTCAACATCCTGTGGGACCTAATTCTTGCATTCAAGGATGAAACCATCTTGGAAGACCATGTCGAAGTGGTGATGATTAATGGGAGAGGGGAAAAAGAGCTTGGTCAGGACCTTGGTGGTGTTTTCCGTGATGCTGCTGCTGGATTCTGGACAGCATTTTACGATGCCTGTACAGTTGGTGAAGATGAAAGAGTGCCAGCTTTAAGGCATGACTTTCAAATGGAGGAATGGGATGCAGTCGCTAGAATCCTGGTTAAGGGACTATTCCAAGTAGGGTATTTCCCCATAAAAATCAGCAAGATTTTTATGGTCCAAGTGATTTTTGGGGAGGAGTATGTGAGTGGGGAACTCCTGTTTCAATCACTCTTAAAATATCTTTCCAAAGATGAACGGGAGCTAGTGGAAGATGCAGTTACAAATCGCATAACTGATGAAAAGCAGGAGGAATGGGAAGATTTCCTTGATCGATTTCACTGCAAACGGATGCCCAAAGGTGCTGACCAGATCAAAGAAATCGTGATAGAAATCTCACACAAAGAACTTATTCAAACATCAGAATATGTCACAAAGTCGTGGAATAAGATTCTACATCCTCTCAAGAAAAGAGAAGAATTTCAGTCTGTAGATGCTCTTTTGCAGTTCTACCATAGTGCGATACCATCAACCAGGCAAGTAATTGCCCTCCTGAAGGCTGAACCCAACAATAATGCTGAGAGAGATGTGTTTGGATATCTCAAGCGCTATATCCGTGGCCTTCATGATACAATGCTTTCCAAGTTTCTCAGGTTCTGCACTGGTTCAGATGTTGTATGCACAAGTACAGATATTGTCGTATCTTTTACTGGGCTTGAAGGTGCTGCTAGAAGAGTTGTGGCACATACATGTGGCCTCATTCTAGAAGTGCCACGCACTTATGAATCATTTCCTGAATTCAGGAAAGAAATGAACAACATTTTAAACAGTGGAGTGTGGGACATTGACTTTGTTTGATCTTGAATACTCAGGGTAGATTATTATTCCTACATAGGGAGCAATGGATAACTGTTGTAATAAGCCTTGTTTTCACTAGCAACATTGCATAAGCATAACAACAAATACACACTTTCATTCTAAGCTGGAAATTAAAGAAAATTTTTCAAATGAAATTGTCTTCTGGTACTTTTAAATATCATTTCATAAGATGAAATAGCCTGTTTCTATAACTCAGCATTTTTTAAGCGAATGTTGTTATGCTAAGGCTTAAGTTGCTGGTGAAAACCAGGCATTAGACATTAATGAATTATTTGTTGCTACAAGATACATGTAGGAAGCTATTTTTAAAAAGGTAAAAAAATTCAGAAAAATGCAAGTTGTCATGGTACACAAACACGAGAGTAAAATATAAATATTATTATTATGTTACTGTTAAGTATGTGGCTGAACAAGGTTTGGTTTTTGCCACTTTTTTTATTGTGGAATGATTTTGTCTGAGAGAAAAGTTACTTTAAACTATAAGTACCAAAGATAATGATTTACTAGAAGTCAGTTCAAACTAACAGGCTGTGCATAAAAGCAAAACAACATATTTAAATTTGTTATCTGCTTGTTTCATTGAAAATGTAATCAACTTACATTAATTTTTAAAAAAAATGGAATAGAGGTTTTCCATGGGCCATGTTGAAGGACAGGAACAATGCAGTCTGTTTGCATGACCAAATTAGTTTTTCAATGAAGAAAATTCTTTGTTTTTCCCTGAAACACGGCTGCCATGTCACATGAAAAACCTCTATACAGTAATATTAACGGTCTCAACAATGTAAACATTAACAATGATTGTTGGTTGGTGATGTTATTGGCCTATTGTAGAAATGATAAGTACAAAGATATATGGAGGGAAATTTACACATGATTTGAGTGTTTTGATAATTGTTGGATGAAAAACAAGACATTATGCACGTGAAATTTTCATTTCCCAGATATTATTCTTAAAATATGCATTTAAGAGGTAAGATGCAAGTATAGTTTTACAGCTTCTTCCCAGTTCGTTGGCAAACTAAACCCACTTCTTTGCAAAATATTTTCAAAAAATTTATCTACTTCAGCATCACCAGTTTTAGAATTTACCTCTTTACTGAGAGATTCAGCCCAAATAATGTCCTCTTCTGGGACAATGGTTTTAAAGTCGTGGGTACCATTTTCGTGAGGGAGGACATACAAAATGTTGGGTTTCCCATGGGGACATTCAGAATTTGCTGTTGGACGCATCCTGTGATCATTCCACTTTCTAGCACATCTATCTATGTCATCTTGCAAAATGTCCATAAAACAGAACTGCATGCATCTTCTGCAGTATCAAAACAAGTGAGAATGGATTATTATTAGACAAGCACACAATCTAAGTGATAGCGATGAGTTTGGTTAGTGCACTCATATTACAGAAAACCGTGAGAAGCGCTAGCACTTCTCATGCAGGACTGTTAAAGAAATGATACTCTAGGGAATGACACATTTCAGACCACGTGTCATTCTCTTGAGAATAAGATTCTTTGTTTAGTTGTATCCATATTCATGTGTCTTCTCATGAACAACAAAGAAATGATACTCTAGGGAATGACATAATTTAGTCTGAAATGATAAAAAATTGTTTGGCATCGATTAAGGTCTATTGGATAAGGTGATTGCTTACTTTTGCTAAAAATAATTAATAATAATCAATGCTGATTCCAAAACCCTGTGTCCCAGGCTCTGTTTTGAGATATTAACCATTTAAAGTTAGAGTATACATCTATCATAGCTTTGCTTTTACATCATACTTCCCTCGGGCATAAATATCTGGGCAATAGACCTTTTTGATGGCGTTACAATGTTTTCCCATTTCAGAACACATGTCATTCAGTAGCATATCATTTCTTTGTCCAACAATTGTGTATGAGGAAATACATGAATATGGATATGCCTCAAACAAAGAATGACACATGGTCTGAATTGGGAAACATTGCCACACGGCTGCTTAGGTCTATTTAAGGTGTGGTTCTTGGAATTCAGTGTATACTGTATCTCAATTAAACCAGGTGAAAACATTGAAAGTAGTGTACACTTACAAGTGAAAGTCATTCCCAATGTCCAATGCACCAAAATCTACAAGATCCTGCAATGACATGAAATATTGCAATTGGTATGCGTGGGTACCATTGGCCATTCACATTCAGCCAACAAACCTTAAATTTTTGAATCCACCATCCTGAGCGATTTTTTTTGTAATGAGACCACCATGCTTCGATGCGCTAAACATAAAAAGTTAATATAGTTATTGTAATGATGTTAATAGCATCCCAAGGACCTTCATTTATTGGTGATATTGAACTAATGACAAAATGTACCTGATTAAAGACAGATTTTCCATATCTGTGAGCCTTTATACCTGCAAAAGTATCATTGGCATTTCTTCTGAAAGTGCACTGTACTGCAGCTAGCAAAGTGTTTTCTGTTCCTGGATCTGTACTAATGATGCAAGGACATCCTATATTTTAAAAAACGAAGAAGGACAATGATATTTGAAAAAATATCAACTAACAATGCCATAAGGAAACATCCTTTTAAAGATGTGTACCTCCTATTTGACGCACACAGTTAACATAGTATCCACAAATTATTTCAGAATCTTTGTTGCTTGGTCCTACTTCAAGCCACATTATACGCCTTGAATATCTGTATTGAAAAAATAACAATAACTTAAGCACTAAAATATGTAAGGTTGCAGTTAAATACCTTGGGGCGAGGGGGTTTTGTACATGACAAGCAAAACAAATTGCCACAGTAGCTGCCCCTGGGGAAAACACGTTCCCAGGCATATGCAGGAGATTATGTCTGCTTTATTAAAAAATTGAAATTCTTGTATTTGCCTCAGGGAGGTTATTGCCTGGTCCCTATTAAAACCACTGCCTTACCCCAGTTGCTTATATCACGAGTCGACCATATTTCCACAAGATTATGATCATTTGCACATTCTGAGAAGCCTCAAAGCAGGGGCAGGGAGCCCTCAAAACCTCTTATTTTGAGCAATATGGCCACCGTGTGATATAAGGTTAAACTAAAATCAATGTCTGCCAAAGAATTACTCCTTTCATAGTTAATAATAACAGATATTATTACTAAGAAAATAAGGAACCTTACCCATCAATACAACCATGAATTTCAAACCCATAGGGTCTCAACTTGTCATAACCATCAACATGCCAAGCATAATTGGGTCCTTTGTTACGATAAATTCTGCGCTTTAATCGACGATGTTGCCTTTTCTTTGTACCAATTGGATCCATCTCTCTCAAACACTTCATGACCAAATCTCTAAGTAGGAACATGCATTATTTATTCATAAATCTAAAGGAAATGGAAACAAAATAACAGCATGCACATGATACTGCACCTTGGGACCTGAATTCCATAGTCTTGTCTCAGTGTGTTCCACATGTCTCTATAACCAGACATTGAGCCTGGCCCAGAAAGCTCATTCTGCAATCACGAAATTTACTCAATTTGAAAATAAAGCATGAAAGAAGAACAACTAGAAAATAAAGATGAAGTAATTTTTTACAAGGTGAGAAAGGTTTTGCATAACTGTAACTGCAGAGTCTATAGCCCCACCAACATCAAGACTGTACAAGCAAGAGAATAGTATGCAACATGCACAGCATATCACAAAATATTATTCATTCTATGTTTTAAACGAAACTGACTTAGATAATGCAAATACCTGAATTGCATTCCGCAGCTCATCTTCATCAACATCTATTTGTCTGCGCTTCAGATCATGTTGTCGTAAAATCCTTTTCAGCTTAGAAAGACTTTTGAAGAAGATGAAGAAGAAGAAATGACAACAAAAATTGAAAAATAAACAAGCATAATGGAAACGTATGAAGGAGTATTGAGCATAATGCACTATAGTGGTCAAAGTGTTGGTATTTAATCTAGGGAAGAAAATGAATCCCCAGGAAGCAAACTGATTGCATATTGCTGACTTACAATACAAATTGTACGCAAGAGATTAATCCTGAGAACCAAGGATTTGCACCTATACACACGGCAATTGGAATGAATATGAAAAAAAAAAAAGATTGAGAAATCTAATTCTCTATCTTATGATAAATGAGATTTTCTGCCATCAATACCACACAAGACAGGGGCGGATCCAGAAATTGAAAAAAGGGGGGCTGGAAGAATATTGCGTAGCCAAAACCTTCTCGAAAGGGGGGGCCAGAGAAATTTTGCCAAGTCAAACTCTTCTATTTATGTGGGCCAAAGGGGGGGCCGTGCCCCCCCCCCCCCAGCCCCCCTAGATCCGCCCCTGCAAGACAATACAACACAACTACTCAATCCGAGGAAAATATTGAACTACAGTACATTATAATGGCAAACTAAAGTGCCTTTTGACTCACCACTGTTAAATAACTAAATAAATTTAGTAGATTTAGTAATAGTTATTTAGTTGACAACACTTGAATTAGTAAAAGCCTGCCAAATAATGGTCATGCTAATCTGGGGGTTTACTCTACCAAAGAATCAGTGGGAAAAGACACTTAATCCTACCCCCTGATTTCGAGGCTGTTGGCACATGATTTTCGAATTTATGTGACGTAACCTAAAAGAGTAAGTAAGTTATCTAATTTAGGTGGCGTCACCTATTCAACAGTGAGACTAAAAGCACTCTAACCATTTAACGTTAAACCATCTCGCCGCCCTCCCCCCGACCCACCACAGACCGCCCCCCGACACCCGCGCCGCACCCCGCGCCCACGCACCGCCAACTA
>JAABNW020157436.1:1767-12033 GCA_015164035.2 Radianthus crispa | reverse complement strand
CAGATTGCGTCAGAAAGTATTGCGTAGTAGCATGCGCAGTAGCTTCACTTTTCTATGGTAGGCAGCCTCCTTAATCTTTAACTTAAAGAAATCAGCAAATGAATTTAGCAAGCGGCTCAGACATAACTTGCCCCCAACCCCCCCCCCCCCCCAACAAGATCAATCAACAACTTAATTAAAATGTCAACTTAATCAAAATTTGTTTGTTTAATCAAACAAAAGGTGAGAAATCGGGGATCAAAGCGCATGCGCACTGGAGATGATTCTTAAACCGTCAACAGGCTTATAGGATAATAATATACAACGGCTTCCCTGCTTTCTGATTGGCTGTATTTTCTATGGTGTGGGAGAAAAAATCATTTTATTGTATATCCTAGTCAAACTCGTTTTCTTATTGGTCGAGAGCGCGTCACGTGGAGGGAAATAAATTAATTCCGCGCGAGTAAATGCGCGTGATCAGAGTATGAGAGGGGAATAAACTCCGCGTGATTAGAGTAAGGCTCCATAACTTTTTTTGGAACAGGAAAAACTTTTTTAAAATTTAAAATTGAGAAAAAGTTTTCTTCGGTAGATAATAAACATATAAATAGGGGTAGAAAAAAAAACTTAATGACTGATCCCTCGGGAAATCAGTTAGTTTTGTTTCTTCGGCGCCTCGGGAAACATAGAGATTCTCGGGAAACAAAACTAACTGTTTCCCTCGGGATCAGTCATTAAGTGCTAATTATTTAATCTTATGCAGGCAGTTACGTCCCTGCAGCTAACCTAAAAGTCATTGCATGCTAGGTTCTACACCTGTTTCAGAAAACGTTGTCGGTTGGCGATCTGAACTCTGAGACCGAAAGGAATTGTGGACTTCGAGTTTTCTTCAAAATTGACAGAAAGTGAATTATGTTCCAATTTGTAGCTCACAGCAAGTTAAATACAAACACCTATAAACGATAGGTTTGATTTTAAACCTGAAAAAGGTGCTTTTCTAGCCTTCCCAAGATTCCTTTCGGTCACAGATTCCAGATCGCCGACCGACTACGTTTTTTGAAATAGCTAGGTGTACACCGTTACTGAGTTGGATGTGAGATATCTCATCTCATCGAGATAAATTATATAACCGATTTATATCATCATTGGGGACGTTTCTTAAGGTTGATTGGCGCTACTTTCTGAAGCAAACTTTAACGCTGATTTCAAATCTGAAAAGAAAAATTGGGTGTCCCAAACTCGTTTCAGAGCTAATCAGCACGTAATGGGCGCTTACGCACGAGTTTTTGGCGAAAATATATATTGCGCCACGCGAATCGAAGTGACGAAAAAAACATTAGAGCGGATAACATAACAGCCTAAATTATTGCTAAAATGATAGCTAGTGAACAACTCTACATTACCAAATTGATATTTTTGACAGAAGTGCAAAAATTACTGAAATTTTTCACATGTGCTCTTCTCTATGCCGTCAAGAAATCGTACGATTACGAACAAAATGCCCACAAAAGTTTATTTTTTCAAATGTCTTAGCGTTAAACCTTTTTTAAAAAAATTGACATAATGTAGATCATTTAGACGTTTTTTCCAAATGAGCCCATAAAAAGTATAGATTCCCGTGCAAAATTTGAGGGTTTTGCCCCGTTGAAGTTCTGAAGGTATGGTTCCTCAATAATATTTTGTATTTTATTTAGCGGTTTCTGAGCGCTCTCTCATCGTGGGCTCAAATCGAACGTTCAAAAGTAGGCAGCCACCTTAAGAACGGGGCTGATATAACTAGATTACCTACTCAGGAGGTTGATAACTAGCGAAAGTCACTGTTGGATGAATACGAAGAATATAGACCCGCAATGAACAAAAGTAACGGACTCAATGACGGGGGTTTTTCTCCGGGTTCTCCGGTTATCCTCCCTCCGTAAAAAGCAACATGTGAGTTGAGAGTTATGTGCATAGAATATATAATGTAGTGGTAGTGTGTGTGAGCGAAAAATGTCCCCATTTAGCTGCGAGAGCGCTACGACTAGACACTTTAATAAAAGATATTTATTTATTATTTTTTATGATGATATACTAAACCATAATACACACTACACCCCCACACAGGGGCGTGTTCAAAGTTGATGAGAGGACTGTGCATTTCTGTTACACCATTAGCCTCTTTCGCAGCGACTTGGGAGGCAATTATTTTATGGCAAATTCTAATGGCGAAGAAATCAAGTACGTTCGAAAATTGGCAATTCACTGTATTTGCTAATGTGAATACGCAATAAGATCCCCTACCTTATATCAAAGATTAAAATGTTTATTTTTACCTCGCTATTTGCAGAAAAAAAGGCGGTGGGGGAGGAAAGGAAAGGAAAGCCTCTCCCCCGTCGCCGAACTAATGTCTATAAAAATTAACAATTAGAATAACGTGTACGTGGGCGCTGAATGTTAGTGGAAGGGACCTTGGGATTTCAAACTAATCCATTTGGACATGCTCCATTTCCCCTCCCTCTCCAAATCCAAGCTTGCATATTATCGATATTAATACAGTCTCGCTTAATTAATCATACTAGCTGAACCACCTGTATAGTCTATTTTGTGGCCCTACTATCTTGGGAAGGGTGCGTAACGCGAGCCTATCAATCCGTAATAATAATTTGAGCTTCTTAAAAGTTGTTGCTTAAACAAATATGTTCGCATTTCTTTTTGAAGCGATAGCCAAAGATAACCAGCTTTCATTTGAAACTGGAAAATGATAATCAGAGAAATGACACAATTTGAGAAGAAATACATGCCGTTCTTCGAAGAAGCACATTTTCACGAGTGCGTTTTGCGCCATTGGTGGCTTTAATATTAGCGCCTTTTTAAAGCAACACTACTTATTTACTGTATTTCGGCCAAGAACATGTCTTTAAATCAGTGACAAAGCACCACCACACACAGAGATTTCAATGCCGATTGTTTTTGCTTTTAACATCACTCGACCCTCATCATCAATCTTCCCCCTCCATCTATTCGGCTGATGGGTTTTGACTCAGGGAGCTCCAGAGCCACGATGAGTTTATTAGACAGTGACGAACCATATTTACATTAATTAATTGTATTCTATATCTGCATATAATCACACATTCACGTATTCACAGTCATATTATATCTTTAGGCTGAAAATAGCCCCGAAATCCACACAAAACTACAAATAATACTCTTAGGATATTTGAAGGCCACAGTCAATGGGATAAAAGACCGTTTCTCGCTTCAAGAGACTAGGAAAGAATTGGCACGTGACCAGACCTGGCGCGAAAATTGAAAGCGCGCCTTTTATTGTTTTGAATATGTTGTGGTCTTTGTGTGGATTCGATCAATACCTTCGAAGGAAGAAGATTTTTTGAAGAATCCATTCCAATCTACGCGGAATCCTAAGTCATCGAGACTCAGTACTTCGCAAGATAGGTTTATCATTGCTGTCCTTACGGGCTGTAGCAGTATTTTGGCAAAACTTCGAGAATTTGTGAACTATCGAGCGTAATTCGAACTGACTTTGAAAGAACAAATATGGCTACGCGAAGACACACTTCAGGTCCTCATGGACGACATCCTCTGCGATCTAACCCATCACAAATGAATGCTGTACTATCCAAAACCTCTGAAGGGTCGAAGAGTTTCAATAAAGCCAAGATCAAAGATAGTAATCATGAAATTCGAAAGGAAAAGACGCCATTTACGCCAGACTCTAGCCAGCAGGAGGAACGATTTGTGGCTTCACAACAAAGGCCACAGGTACAAGTCGAAATCAAATGAAATGTAATGAATTATCTAATGGTATAAGTTTGTAGAACTATTACAGAGCATATTTATAATTTTTGGAAAATAATTTCAGGCTAAGCGCAGACTTGATCTCGATGAATCGCCGAGGGTTTTTCAATCTGGGTTCAAGACGCCGAAAGTTCGCAGTAAAAAACGCTTTCGTCGTGATTCCGAGGTTTATCCTACACGTATGTATAGTAAATTTCTTTGTTTTAAATGAATAGTATCATTCACTGCTTGTACTCTCTCTTCAAGCAACTAATTCCGATGCTAAAATAATTTTCATAAACTTTGTCATTTCATGATCGACTGCGCAATGGCTTCTATATAAGCTTATTGTACTGTAGCGTGGCTCCAAAATTCTAATGGCTTTATAAGATTTACAAAAACCCATGTTCAACTTTTTACTCCTATACTACCCATCTGTTTCCTATATACTGGGGGATCTATGTTTAATGTTTTTATGTACAAAAGTTTTCTATCACGTCATTGAGGTTATTGAGGATTGGCGCGCTTTTCGCGTAGTATTAAGCTTAATTGATTCGTGGCGCGAAAAGAAATGTTTCTTTTACTCTCTACTTTGGATATGAATTTCTGATCATCACTTTGAAATCAGCATTTTTTTTAGTTTTTGAGGTAATGTTTCGATTTCAACCAAATATTTTCTTTCACCTACTACACAGGAAACAATTATCTTGCGTTTTCCTCAGCTTTCACAAGTACTTCCTATAGTAGTTTGATCTTTTTTTAATTAATCCTTCCACTAAAGTTAGCAGATTGAAACATAATTTTGTACAGTTGAAGTTGTTTTAATACAAACGTTTGGTTTCAAATGGTATAATTTGTTTTTATTCTCTAATGTTTCTGACAAATTTAGCTTGGGGAAATGTAATGTTATGGCTCAATGGTCCTGAGAAGCTTTTATGTAAATCTGTTTATCCTGTGTTTAACCACCCTTCCGTTTTTACCATCTTTTGAAATTATAGTGATAGCAACATCCCCTCTTGAAAAGACAAGATATGACACATCACTTGGGATCTTAACAAAAAAGTTTGTCGGACTGATCCGAGCATCCCCAGATGGAGTCTTGGACCTCAACCATGCGGCTGATGTTCTTTCTGTACAGAAACGTCGCATTTATGATATTACAAATGTGCTAGAGGGAATAGGTCTGATTGAAAAGAAGTCCAAAAATAATATTCAATGGAGGTAAGCTTTCTAAATGTTCCCCCCTTGTCCTTTGCAAGCAAGTTCCTAGCTCTTTTATCTTGCATGAATGCAGTCACTAATGTTTTCATTAATCCTTTTTTCTCCCCTTGGATGCTCATCAAAATATCTAAGAAAACCACATGTTTAAAATAATATATTGCTGATATTCACCCACAAATCCTTATAAGCACCTTTGTCATGCTTTCTAGAACTTTTAAAATCACGATTTTTTAGACTTGAACAGATAAATGCATCTTAGCAAATTTTGTGCTTGCATAACACTATGTGCAGTTCTGGATCAATGCATTTCTCAGTCTTAATGACTAATCTGATAGCATCTCAAGATATTGACATCAATCTGATGATACAATGACTTTGGAGGGATTCTAGTCATATTAGCCATTTGGACTATTTATTTCAACTATTTCTTTGGCTTTTTGATATTCAAGTGGGAGTATGTTGATGTCTAAATAAGGCATGTACCTTTTCTACACTTAACTTATTCTGTTTTCAATAATCACCAGAGAAAAATAATATTTCACAGTCAATACATCTACTCTCCTCTTTTTAAAAGTTGTTTCTGGATTTTTGGTATTTTTGTGCACAGTAAACCTGATTTTTCATGTTGTTGACTTGATGTGTAAATAAGCAATTGTGATTAGCTTAGATTCTCATATCTCATGGGAATGAGGGACTGTGGGGTGTGGTATTTTCGGCTTAGTGCATAATCCCCAGTTCAGTCAGCAAATATTATTAATTAACGTTTCTTAAGGAAATTTTCTTTTTTCAAATCACACATTCCCTTGAGAATTGTTCTTTTATCCAAATATTTACTCATGTGAAAGAATAATTCCCAAGAATGGCATCATGGTCTGAAATAAGCACAAGAAATAAATAATATAAAATGCTCTATTGATAATTTACCAATATGGTCAACAAAATTAATTGAACGTAGTGAAAAGGTGCACCTATAAAGTGAAAAAGGTTGAAATTTGAATTAATTTTGGCTTGATATTTTAGACTTTTGATAAATTTCACTAGGAAAATATTGTGGACTGAAAATGAACTCAGTCTGAATGAAAGAAACTACTATAACCTTCATATTCCTTTTTGTATATACTGTTGTATTGTCTTTTCTCTCAGAGGTGCTTGTCTACACAACAGCAGTCAAGCAGAAATAACTCCTTTGATCATGGATTTACACACAGACATTGCTGACCTTGAAGCTAAAGAAAATCAGCTTGATCATTTTATTGCCAACTGCAGATCAGAACTGAAGTTCCTAACTGAAGACAAAGACACTGCTAAATATCCTTTCATGTGTAGCTGATAGTGTATTCACATAGCCACATGGCTAATGCTATTATTTGCATATCAAGTGTTTTGATGACATTCAGGTGGGGTCTCTTCCTAAAGCATGGCACAGAGATAAGGAAAGGGCATAGGAAAGTTAAGATAAGCAAGGCAAAATAGAAATAATTTAGAATTCTCTGACCAAAGTTGGGGTAAATGTTTTCTAAAGTTTGTTTTCATTATGGGCACTTAAATATTTGAAGCAGTTTATTTACAACAATTAAAATGATTCATTTATGGACATTTTTCATGGAGATTACAAATTTCATTATATTTTTTTCCGGTTTAATTAAAGTTTTCTCTGTCGAATGACTCTAGGCTTTTAGGTTTTATAATTTTCTTTAGTTGCAGGCCATATGCTTAAAGCTGGTTTTCAAATTAAATGAGTAATGCACATGAGTGTACTCTCCTGGTCTAGTTTTTCACCTGATCTTTGCATCTTTAACACTTTGTACCTATGCCTATGTTACTTATCGAGACATCAGAGACATCAAGAACTTTAAAGATCAAACTGTAATTGCAATCAAAGCTCCTCCTGAAACAAGGCTTGAAGTACCTGATCCCAATGAGGTAAGAGCTAGGTAAGGCCTGGTTCACACAGCGTCGTAATCATAGTCGTAATCATAAGAAACAAAAACTAAACATGTGCAAAGGTGAGTTTCGAAATGCCTGCGAGTGCTCCAAATGGCAGAATTGCTAAATAAAATGGCTATCCACTGATATTGTCTGCATTTACGTTTACGTGCCACCCTGGCTTAATTATGATTATGACTACTGGTATGTTTGTATGGTTCACACACATGAAATAAGGTCATAATCATAGTCATAATTGTAAGAGAATCGGAACATTTCTATTTCTGATGATTATGCTTATGACTATGATTATGATGCTACAGTTCACACGTGCTGTTCATTATGATTATGACTACGATTATGATTAGATTATGACACCATGTGAACCAGGCCTAAGAGCTAGGTGTTGCCTTTTCTGGCAACTTTCCATTTCCCAACATGTTGTTCTCTTTGAAATTCATGTTTCAGTGCAACAGTGTCTCAAAATATTTGAGGTTCTGTCATAATGTTTACTTTGCTAACAGGTGATCAAGACAAGGTTGCAACAGATTAGACATGGCAGCATACTTCAGTCAGTCAAATTTTTAGAGTACATCAAGGTACCGTGGATAGAAAATGTTAGAAGATACAAAGAAACAATCATGTTAGATAGTTTATTGCTGTATGTATACAACACAAGAGCTTCCAACGTTCAAACTCCATCTCAAAAATACATTTTGACCTATGCAATTGAACTATATGAGAACCATAATTCCTGACAAGTGTGGTGGTACTGCTATAGTCTCTCACCAATGCAGCCCAGTATCAGATCGCAGTGGACTTGTGTTGCATAGGACTAGAATTGCTGATTGGTTGTCTCTGGTGCTTTAATGGTTTTTCTTCTATACCAGAGAATCAAATCATATAGAGTGATGCTATAACATTCTTTAACACAACGACATGTGAATATAGGTCATCGACTTTATTGGAATGAAATAATCTAGGATATATATATGGTTACATTTTACCAACGATCACAATAAATAGTTACATAATGACATTGTGTCAATCACATAACAGATACACCTTTACTTTGGCCATCCAATTAAGTTTTGACAAAAGTAAACCAACCAGAAAGAGAAAAATGGTACATTTGCATGTGATCTTGCTTTGTTTTTGCCACAAAGATTGAACTTTAGAGCAAAATCTTAATTGATGAAAAATTTCTATCACTGATAACAATTTTGCTCTTTTGACTTGTTAACACTCAACTTTCTTGTAAGCATATATTGGAAGTAATGGTAAAGTGTAGTGCTTGGAGACAAGTTTAATTTCTGGGTGAAAGACCCTTGGAATATAATTATGTGCAGAAAAATTGATTTCTGACCTCGTTGGGATTTGAAGCCACGACCTTTCGAATTGTACACAGATGCTCTCCCAGCTGAGCTAGAGGTCAGACTGAGAGCAGGCCGGGGTGAAATAGATGTTAGGTCGCGGTAATTGAAATGTAATGATATGAATATGTGGACCGCGTGGCACTATTATGTATAGAATGGAAGTAATGGTAAACTGTAGTGCTTGGGGACGAGGTTTGAATTCTGGGCGAACACCCTTGGAATATATGTGTTTGGAAAAATTAATTTCCGACCTCATTGGGATTCAAACCCACGACCTTCGGAATTGTACGACCTTCGGAGCTAGAGGTCAGACTGAGAGCAGGCCAGGGTGAAATAGTTAGGTGTAATTAAAATGCAATGATATGAATATGTGGACTGCATGACCCTATTAGAAATACATATTGGAAGTAAAGGTAAAGTGTAGTGCTTGGGGATGAGGTTTAAATTCTGGGCGAAAGACCCTTGGAATATATGTTTGATCTTTAAAGATCAAGAAGAAACCAGGAATCTAAATGTGACATAAACATTGTCATTTTAGAGTATCCAAATATGGCTGAAAAGCATTCGAGGCGCAATAGAAGTGTTTCTATGTCCTGATGACAAGGAGAGTGACCCACCTTCACCAATGAAAAACTTATCACCCATCAAACCAGCACCTTCCCCAGAGAAATGTGCAGATGACACCCCTGCTTTAGTACCACAAGACAGAGCATTGCCAATGTCTCACATCAAACAAAGCATATCTCCTGACGTAAGTCCAACAAAAAGTAGTGTTCTTCTCCAAACCCATGACACACTACCAACTGACCTTGAAGAAGACTGCTTGGTGCCATTGTCACCTTCATTGACAGATGAGGACTACCAGTTATTCAGTCTTCAGGATACCGAGGGCATAGCTGACTTGTTTGATGCTTATGATATTGCAGAATTGAGTTTAGCTGGGGGGATCTAGTGTTGACAGGTGTTACACCTTTCAAAAACATTGTTGGGGAGAAATGAGATTGCATGACCAAAAAGGACTGTAGTTTATAGTATTCGGTCAGTATTTCATCATGAATAATTGTGTTTACCTTGCAATTGAGTTTCAAGTGATAGATACATCCACTAGCAATGTTTTTCATCGGTTTTTAATCCTGAAAACCAACATACTTAAAGTTCTTTTTTGGTTATGCAATCTCCATTCTCCCCAACAATGTTTTTGAAATCGGTGTATGTGTATTGTGTAAGTTTAAAGCATGTTTGGGGAACAGCAGCAGTACAAAGGATCATCACTGTTTTCTATCGGCTGTGCTGCCACTTTCATCCAGTCATGCAGGAAATACATGCAGTGGATGCAGTCATGAAAGAATTGCAGAAATGACTGTAAAGGACAGTTGTGAGTAATTAATTAAAAATCAAAAAAGATATGATCTTGAAGAAATCTGTTACGCACTTTATCCAAGCAGTTTAGTGACACAATTTTAAATAATTTTTAAACAAAATTCCATAACAGATCTTGAAATTTTATCAATGAAAGCTAATAAGCATTATTACTTATGAATTGAAATTAGCAGGTGATTGGGTGAAGTATTGTATTGTTAGGTTTGTATCATTGTGTTTGTATGACTATTCACTATTAGGAGGTTAGCAGTGGTGCAAAAAGCCATGCAGGTATAAGCAGGGTGTCAAAGTTCCTATTTTTTCCTATTTTATCCTACTTTTTTTGAGGGATTCGTATTTCCTCCTTTTTTTAAAGAAATCCTCCTATTTTTCCTATGTTTTAAATAAAGTTTTCATAGAAAAAAATAGATATCTAATAAATAATACCTTGCTTTTACTGTGAGACTACTTCAATTGAGGCCACTGTGAGCTTTTAAGCCAATCAGAAATTGAACTTTAAACAAAGAATAGTAATGTAAGTTACGTATTGGCTTTACACTGTTGATTGCATCTACCTGTTAACATGCGTTTGGTCGGCCAATCAAAATTCAATGTTTTGATAGTGAAA
>JAABNW020157325.1:0-12036 GCA_015164035.2 Radianthus crispa | reverse complement strand
CCTCAACTCCAGAATCCGCACTGCACTGATGAGGCCCAGTAGGCCGAAACAGTACTGTCTGCAGTTATATATATATACACACAAACAAATGGAGCTGATGCAGTATAGGAAAAAAGAGAGCGTTTTACGAAACCTTTACTTGAGATGGAAGAAAAGCAGAAAAGCGTCAAAAGACTATTTTAATGGAACTATTGACGAACACTAGTCAAGTGCTTTAAATTATTTAAAAAAGAGATTTTTGAGTGAAAACGTCTTTATCAATTGAATTTTCGAGCTATATTTCCAAAGAATAATTGACTAATAGGAACAGTGATATATACTGATAGTCTGTTCATAAAAAGAATTTTTACTGCACCAAATATAAATATAAATATGATTATAAACAATAAAATGATTATATATAATTATGAAAATATAATTATTAACAATATGTTATTAAAAATTTATAAAATTTAATAAAAAAAATCATGAGGAATAAATGAAATAAACATTAAAAAATCTGATAAAGAAAATTCTTATTACAAAAGGAACAGCAGTATTGTTGAATATGAGCATATGAAGCATCAAGTAACATAGCGCTGTTAAACAAAAACTGAGGACTTAGAAGCACCCAAGATCTTCGTTCTATCACAGGACGATTTTGTACCAAAGCCAGTACAGTCGATATCACCATTGACAAAGACAAGTTTATCCATTGGTTTCTGGATTGGAGAATGACAATGAATGTCTTAATTCTTTCTCTATGATTTCTTATCAGCCAACTGATCGATTGAACTTGTCTGCCAACTAGCGATACCTACGCTATATAAAGTTTCACCTTCATTAGCATTCTTTATATGAAGTGTGTTCAAGTTTAGATGACGACTCAGAGTCTCATCAAGAGCAAAACATACCCAAAAACTCTTGGACTATCGTGCCTATCTTCTCTTCAGCACGCACTATCCAACGTGTGGGAGCTTCTAACTTGAATCTGGTTGCACATGTCCGTGACGTCAAATCTCTATCGAAGTATAAAGATGTTCGTGACGTGTGTGGGCGTTCAAGTTGAACCAAGGCTTATGACTCAACTATTAATGAGTTTTGAAGTATTTCAATAAACTCGCAGATCGTGTTTATCGGGTACGCCTCGCGACGTTAAACATAAAACACTCCTGCTCGTTTATTAAACAGTACATAGTTAATAATGAAATTAAACCCTTAATGAAATATGCATATATAATATAATTATAACGGTAGTTTAAGAATATAGCGATCACTTAGCCAGAATACCGAAAACCGACCATAAAATAACATAGTATCAATAGGTAGTGTGTATTCATAGCGTGTATTCATAGCGTGTACCTAACATTGGTCAAACCACGGTTCAATGCCTCCGTGTGACCAAAGGCCTATTAGGTATTATGCTTCCAACGGCAACTAATTTTTACGTTTAGTTTTAATATCCGTTACTAATCAAAATGTCAATTAACAGGGGAAAAAAAGAATATAGAAATAATTACGATTTGATAGCTCTTCAATAAATTGAAGACGCCATGGAAAATACTCTTGCAGAACTGTTCGTCATTATACCTGGTCAATAGAGGAATGTATAGACAACTCCGGTGGATAAGGATAAAGTATGGCTGACACATGCAATAAATAATCGTACACTTACATGTATGTGAGGGAATTTAAATATCTTCTGAAACTATGAATATAGTTTTATTTATAAATTCTTGACTAATCATATAATATTTATGAAACTCAAATGGCTTTGACTGTCGTGATGTGCGAGGCCGAGGTCAAGTAAATTTATTTGCAGAACTTCCTCAAAATTCAAATCGTCCGGAGTATTAGATGTAAATGAGGACTTTCATGTAGTGAAAGCAAATTCTATAAATGTGCAAGTATGTGGTGTGTATCCCTATATACGACTAAGTGTTGTGTGACTGCGTGACTTCTGGTCTGACAGCAGGACAACTGAATATTATAATAATTCAGGAAAATATAGGATTCAACACAAATTCCTCCTTATTCGGGCATTTCTGGGTTTCTAGCGCTTTAGATACCGTGATTTCATGATCAACACGAAAAGAAAAATGATTTTCACGATGTTGTTTTTAGCGCGTAGACCACATCACACACTGTTTATGCAGCCACTCGCGCTATCAAGCCGATTTAAGCCAAATTTTGGAACCGAAGACGACGGGGTGCGACTTGATTTTTAAATTGAATCAAAATAATAGATTATATATGAGAAACAAATAAAACAATCTGATGAATAGTTAGCTGATAATAACGCTAAGGATGACCCCCACTTTCGGGCTACGTTGGATAGTGAAAAAAGAACTAAAATAAAGCTCTGTGGTATTAAATAAGATTATGAAATAAGGATATCCTTTGACGAGGCAGAAAAACGTCTTCGACTTAACAGTCATTCTGACCTCTCAGCTCAGCCATCCGCCATCTTGAAAATTGGGAAAATAATGCTTTGTGATCTCCGTGAAACCCTCCTCTGGTGGATGGGGGCTTACTCATTGTAGAACTGGAGCTGCTACAACTTTAAATTTCTGGAGAGCGTCGTAACAAACCTTTGTGAACGCAAACGTATCTCGTAAATCGCAATTCTTTGTTTAGTTTACAAGAGTCTTCGATACATATAATTGATAAGAGGAACAGTGTGCAATGACAACTGGGGTAGAGAGGATCCCAATGTAGCTTGTAGACAACTTGATTTACCAACCTTCTCGGTTACTTTCCTTATGGATCAGGAAAAAGACCTGTTTGGCTGAACTGGATGAGATGTGGGGGGTCAGAAAACTCGCTTTCAAGCTGTTCTCATGGCGGATGGGGAGGTCATAGCTCTGCCTGCGCAACAAACAAACATGATGTTGGTGTCGTGTGTTATACTTTGGACTTACTGTTAAAGTCTAATTTTGAGCCCTTGCTTTTTTAAACAATATAAGCTAGTTGATGATTTTTAAATTGTTGGTTCTTCATTATATTAAATTATTCCAAGAAAAAATGGACAAGAATTCAAGGAATATGAAAACAAACTGTTACGGACCTTGAGGCAGAATTAAAAAGGCTTAACTGCGCAGTCTGGTTGTTATTGTTTTTTGCTTTCTTTCTGAAATATCTACGGTTTTCAATGAGGATGCTGGGGAACGAAGGATACCAAGGTTGCATGCCGTCAACTTGGTTATGCAAAAACTGTTGGACTATGGTGGTATGGACGAGGGACGGGTAGAGTATGGCTGTACAACATGCAATGCACAGGCTCAGAGTCCTCACTTGGAAGCTGTCCTCACAATGGATGGGGAAGCGTTCCCTCTGTTTGCAATGGTCATACAATAGATGCTGGTGGTTTTAGATTTATTTAACTATGAAAGTATCCAGTGAATTATGAATTTATTCAACTTTGTAATACTTTAACATATTCGAAATACTCCTTACTCTTAAACCATATTCACCATTTCATATGTGATAATACATCTTTGATTAGGGTAACCACAAGCCGTTTCTTCCAATGTGGTGTCCCGCAGTTCTGTATTGGGACCCATCTTGTTCTTGATATTCATGTCGCCTATTGGAGATATTTTGCGCAGACAATGTTACATTTGAAACCTCTTCAGTGACTGAACTTGAGGCTGCCAAACACAAACGTAAGTATTGTGTGGATGAAATTGATGAATGGATGAATAGGAATAAGTTAAAATTGAATGCTGATAAGACCAAAATTCTTGTCGTGTCGGCTGCTCGTCGTCCTAGACCTCCTATTGATTCTCTCGAGTTTTTTCTCACTATGATATCTCTCTGTTTCCAAATGTTCGTGACACTGGAGTTATTCTTAAGAAAAATTGTTTATGGAAAACCATATCACCTGTATTTGCAAGTCATTATTTTTCCATACTAATAATATATGAAAAATTCGTAAATATTTTAGTGTTGAAGCTAACTCTTGTCCATGCCCTTATATCTTCCAGGCTTCACTTTTGCAATTCCTTGCTATGATGGTTTGCCTAAATCGTTACTCAAAATCTTTAGCACGTTCAGAATGCAGCTGCACGGCTTGTGGCTTGTGGTCACAAGCATGATCATATTACTCCAGTTCTTTTTCTTGCACCGGTTGCCTGTTGAGCAGCGCCTTGAGTTTAAGATACTGTTGTTAACCTTTAAGGTTCTAAATAATGCTGCCCCTTTCTACTTTAGTGAACATGTTAAGTCATACTTCCCAGCTCGCTCCCTGAGATCAGCATCATCCAATCTTTTGTCCAAAGGTTCTTTCAGGCTTAAAATATATGGAAAAAGATCTTTTTCTAATACTGCTCCTAAGGTATGGAACAGACTCCCGCCAAATATTAGGTCCTCTGTATCAATCAAGAGGGAGCTTAAAACCTGGCCATTTAAGCAAGCAAACAATTTATCTTAACGCCAGTCTAATGTTGGTATGATTGTATAATGAGTATGTATGTAGTGAAATAAATGTATTGTTTAATGAAATAGGTCTTTTCTAAATTTTAACTCTTAGTTATAATTTTAAACTTTTATAAAATCAATGGAATTTTTAAACCAAGTCTATTAGAACATAAATAACTAAATGTCATGCTATGTATGAGTACGCATGTATTGAAGCAAACATGTATTCATTAATGAAATAGTAATTTTTATTTTTAATAGTTAATTGTATTATGGACAATTTTTTTGGAAATTGTAAAGCGTTCATGAACGACTAGATATTGATGCTATATAAAATATCATATTACTTTTATTATTCCTGAAAGTAACTATCACTTAAGATTTTAACCCTTTGGCTCCTACGACGCCCCAAACCGCCCGTAAAAAACGCACCTCGAAAGAAAAATTCCTGCTTCAACACTTTTGACAAAGTCGGATTGTACACCTGTTCATAACGTTCTTTAGGAAACACAAAATCTTTGGAAACCGAAAAACAGTCGAAACTGTCTAAAATTATTGCAAAATAGTAGTAACCATTTTAACGAAACTAACAATGCCTGTTTTTAACGTCATTTTCGAAGGCCTAAACCCTTTTATCAGATTATTCTTCCTTCATTCTTAAATTTTTTTGTTAAAACAGCCTTGCACGGTAAAATTCCAGCCTAGTCTTTGGCTTTTGGTGCATTTCTAGCCTTGTCTGTTAACCCATTTCACCACTTATCGATTTTTCAAAACTTTCGCACACAATGAATTGTGAGCAACTGGTATATTTTTCGACATGGAACTTCCCTTATCTTAATCTCTCGATGTTTTTTATAAGTGTCGAACCTCCCGGTCCTACAGCCCAAATATCACCTTCAGAGCATTCTATTCAAAAAAAAAATATTCCAAAAAGGAATTCTCAAGGAATACTCGCGGAAAAAAATTTATTTGTAGAAGCTTGCATGAAGTACGAATTTTGACACTAAAATCCCTTGCACAATCTCAGTTCTTCGAGAAAATGCTGATTTCAATTGCCCCAGGGCTCTAAAAAGAAATTCTTCTGTTGTCGAAATTCCTCAAAAGCAGATCGTCATAAGTCAAGGTCCACTTACGCCTACTTGAGTCACTAGTTTCGTCCCTCATTTGAATAAATCACTGACGTTGTCCATCAAGATCCCAAATATGGTTTGGCAAGGGCTTGCAGAACAATTAGGTCCAGAAAGACACCCAAAAAAACTCAAAACCGTCCAGTAGTCAAAGGGTTAATACATTTTAGAATCATTTTATGTTACCCCTAACAATGAAATCAAAATCAATGTCTTTCAGTCTTAATTTTTGTCAACAGATGTCCTAAAGATGCACCTTTGGTTTCCATTACAGTTGCACCATTTGGTTTAGGCAAAAAACAATACTCCATCAGTCTTAAAGGTGCACAGAGGATATCATTAGCCTTAAGATCGTCTGGCCTGATTCACAGACAGAACTGGAATTTAGTTTGTTAGGTTTTGCAGATAGGGACAAAACTGAAGAACCCGGAGAAAACCTTCATATCAATGAGATATCTAACAAACCTAAACTAATATGTGAATTCAGATTCAATGTCTATATCATTTGGCCCTAGAGGTGAGAAACGGGTGTATTAGCGCTATATCCCATTTTAGACTTCATTAAAAACAATATTCACAAAGATATAAAACTATTCCTGAACAAAACTGAAAATATTTTCTTGAGATTACCTGCTGATGAATCATGTTGATTAAAACATGAATTCGTTATTACACAATAACAAAGAATCTATGTGTGTGAGAGTGCACAAGATCGACACGAGTTCTCTTCGAAACACTGTTGCACTCATAACACAACGAAATTGCTTTGAGGGTAAACCCCTTGCTTAGAATATCTTTACATGACAGAAGTAAATAGACCAGCGGCACACATAAATTGACAGACGCATACCATTTTCAAGTCTTTCATCCTCTCCAGGGGACGTGAAGAGCAACTTTCTACAAAACTTAGGCGCCCTTTTCAAACACTCCAAGAACTGGTTTTGGTCAATTTAACAAATGTGCAGAACCTTGTCAACTTATCACTCATTAAAAAATTAACGTAAATGTCAAGTCCTTTACCGTAAGCATACCGTAGATGATCGAGCAAATAAATAGCAAGGAATTTGAAGATAATTTAGATTTTGTCACATAGATATAGATTATTGTTTATATATACATATATATATAATCCTGGCAGTTACTGGTTGCCTGTCTTGGTTTTCCTTTTATTCTAATTATAAACTACATTTGCCAAAGACGGACTACGAATCCTACAACAACGGATCCCCGTAACTGTGATTGTTGGCCAAAGACAATTCATCTCTGAATTCTTCTTCTATATAATTATCCAATAGACATTCTTCGTTGTGGTACATTTTTCCCAATTTCAGACCCTGTGTCTTTTCCTAAGGAACAGACAAAGGAAAGATAGTCTTGAGAATGACAGTGCTCTGAAATGAGAATGCCGTAATGAAGTAAACGTATTAAAGATTTTCAATACTGGCTTTATCCGGTTACTAAGGTTTGACGTGAGCAAAGGGTAAACACACACGCACACACACCCTCACCCAAAATGGATATAAAACGAGCCTTTTGAAGTGGAGAGATTTTATTGTCCTTTTTTGTACTGTCAAACAGAATTCGCTTCATTGTTAATGTTGTGCTTTCAACGCACGTACTTTTCCAATCATGTTTAGAACGTTTTCTAAATTAGACTTAAAAGTTTCAATATTTATACAGATAAACGATTTGTTCTTTTCGTGATGATCAGTGAAAAGATTCGTTCGGTCTTGATTTACAGTAACTACTACATATTTTCATCTCCATAAGGCGCTGGTAAAGCAAGTTATGAAAATTGTGCATCGAAGAGCAAAAACAGTGGCATGACTATTAGTGCCATTAGTGTTTCATTTTTTTTCCAGTCTGAATCTGCTGATGAAAAATAACCTTCATCAGGTAAACAACTACTCTTTTCTTACCAGTAGTTCATGCAGTTTCAACAAATAGGGTATCTGTTTTCAACTACCTTGATAAGTTAGCCAGGTATGCCGAAGTGATGTTGAAGCCAATCATGCTAAAGGGTGAAACGGAATATGGCTTATTTGTAATTCATTTCGTTTATCAGGAATTAATCATATTGCTCCAAAACCTTTGCTCAAGGAAATTAATTTCCTAAATTTTTCGAAAGCTTCTTTATTCTAACTGTCGAGTAAGGCGAACATTTCCCTCATACAAAAATACGCAAGTGGAGCCAGAAAAATGGCTTCTTTTTTGTTTTTGGATTTTTCCAAATATATTATAAATTAAAAGTTCATGTTCTAAGCCCTTTTTACATGCTATCAAAACATTAGCAAGATCAACATTGCAAAATATTTGCTAAGAAAAGCAACAAATCAAACTTATTTACTTTGTGAACTTGTTACAATTACGGTTTTTTTTTTCAAGTACTGAGCAGAGAAAACTATTCCTATGAAACACAAAGCAAATTCAAAACGGTAGATATTGGCGGGAAAGTCTTTTTCTGGAAAAAAATGTTTTAATTTCAGCCACATAATTAGAAATTAAAGGTAAATTAGAAATTAAATGATAAAATTATATAATAAAATAGTATCTTAAAACTAAATTTTTTCCGAGTTCCAACTTAATGTTTTTTCAGTTGTCCACGAACAATTGTATAATTGAGTGAGAAAGTTCCGTTTAAGTATTCAATCATCAATATTTCATGATTATTCACAAAACTAATTATTTTTTCACAAGTTAGTATTGATTGCATTAAATATTAGTTTACTTAAAAAAGAACCTTCAAGAAAGAAATTCTCAACTTTTAGAAAAACCAATAAGCAAAAGAAATTTTTTCAGTCTCTAAAATAACGAAAAATTCAGCTGCATTCAAGTGTGGCAAAACGTATTAGTCATAAACATTCCGTTATTACCCAAGACCTAATAATCTATAGAACTGAAACGACAGGGAAAAGGAAAACATTTTATTTCAGTACGTTCGTAAACAAAGTTTGCCTATGTTTCGGTATTTACCACGGAACTTATATCGAAAACCTTCTCTTTTGAGGTATTCCAGAAATTAATTCCAATTTCTTCAACTCCCATGCCAAAGAATATGTTCTCTTTATTCTTGAATGCATTTCCAAAATGCAATCCTAAAGTTATGATATCGATCTTTCCCACTTTGCTGAATTATTATGTTTATTGTTATGTTTCCTTGTTCGCTTGTCATAGTTTGGGCTGATGATCAAAAACCGAAACATCTGTGCTGCAACATTCTTTTCGAAAACGTATATAAACAGACTCAGAAGACTCAAATCTATCATTCTCAACAGTGTCCCAACATCAGTTGTAGCTCCTGTCTTGATCTGTTCTTCAGTGAATGGTAGTTTAACAGGCTCACAGTGAATCATCCAAAATAACTGCAGCTAGCCATCATGGAATGGTTATCGGTACATTTCTTTGTGATTTGTTTACTCCACGTGCTCGTCCCTCTTGGTAAGTTTCGTCTTTGAAAATTGATAAGCTTGCCCGAATACTAATTTACTTTCTCAGCAAATGCATCATTGCATTTATTAAATAATCACAGTTCCGAGGCAAAAATAAACCTTAAAGCTCCGTAAAATTAAAACATGCTTATTATTTCTATTAAATTTGCTATGAATTTTATAAATCTTTTATTATCCTTATTTGAAGTTAATGATAAATTCTAAGCTATGCAATATCAAGATTGATTTAAAACAACTAAGATGAAAGATATTTCCCAACTAGGATAACTGGGTACACGAACAATATGATTCTAGATTTAAAGCAACTGGTGTTCTAAAATTGGTTATACATTTACGTAAGCACCTTTTTAAGTTATAATTCATTAACTGTATTCAAGCAATCACAAATGAAGTAACTTATATGTATTTTGGATGAGATAGCAGCTACAAAAAAGTAATTCATATACAAACAATTTGAAATTTAATGCTATACAAGATATGTAAAAAATTTATGAAATCATACTTTAGTTATGTCCTCTTGGATATCTTTTCTTATAAGCAAAACCAAAACAGATATTCCAAATATAAATTAGTATTTATGCAAAGAAATTTAATTCTAAACATGATATTTTAGGTAAACACTTTTGAAAAAGAGTACAACAATGATTACAGCGTTGGTGATATGAAAACGTCTAACGAACATAAATCACATCAAAAACATTTGAATAGTCATTTGGCGTATCGATATGGTAAACACGAAAAAATTGAAATTAATAACTTAATTTCATTTATAGTGACTTAATTATAAAAAGTAAAATTTAAACGTTAAAAACCAAAGTGCATTTTAAGAAAATTTCACATGCATGATGTAATGTAATTACACGACCAAAAGAAAATACTATCAGCAAACAGGTATTGGTCTGAAAAGTAAAAATCTTGACCCGTTTTCTTTATTTTCAGACGCAACGCAATCCATACAGCTTCAGCCTGACACCGTCGGCACTTACACCGCCGGTATCGTACAGGTCTTTCACAACAATCAATGGGGAACAGTGTGTCATGGTTCCTGGGGTATGAATGATGCCAAGGTTGCATGTCGTCAACTTGGTTTTAGCAAAATCATAGGACCTTGGAGGTATGGACGAGGTACGGGTAAGGTGTGGCTTAACGACATGGGATGTTCAGGCTCAGAATTCTTACTTCAAAGCTGTACTCATCATGGATGGGAGAACGTTGCCTCCCGCTGCAACGGCCACACATATGATGCTGGTGTCGTGTGCGCTGGAAGAACAGGTATTTACAACTTTTTTTTGATTATCACTTTTTTTTACTAAAATAACTTTATTTGTCAAGAACAAAAAAGAAAAATCATATCTTATACGTACGCAGGACCAGGAGCTTCAAACATACGACTTATACCCGATACTCGGCTTCCAAGTAATACAGGACTTCAAGGAACTGGTGGAATCGTGAGAGTTTTTTATAGTAACCAATGGGGAACAGTGTGTCATGATTACTGGGGTATGGAGGAAGCCAAGGTTGCGTGTCGACAACTTGGTTTTTCCAAAACTGTAGGATATTGGGCATATGGACGAGGGACGGGTAAAGTATGGCTTAACGACATGGGATGCTCAGGTTCAGAATTCTTACTTCAAAGCTGTACTCATCATGGATGGGGAAACGTTGGCTCCAGCTGCAACGGCCACACGTATGATGTTGGTGTCGTGTGCTCCGGTTACAATAAAGGTATAACTGATCAATTTAATAATTCATGTTTGATGTCATAAAACTCTATTTGAATATAAGGGATTCTTCGGTATTTTTTTTTTTCAGTTCATGTACGTCTAGCAGGTGGCATGAGTGACAATGAAGGTCGTATTGAAGTACAACATACCTATAACGGCACCTGGGGCACCATTTGTGACAGTGGCTTTGGTATCGAGGAAGCCAACGTTGTTTGTAGAATGGCTGGTTAAAGGTAGGTAATTTTCTAAACTAATCAGCAAAGATCAAGCTGTAAGTTGACTTATCCACTAAGTCCTTCGGGATCTCTTTGGAATATGAAAGCCATTTGAAAAAAAAAAATTAAGAATGACATGTTCTGTTCCATATTTTTTTCCTTGATGTTTCAAATCGATAACGTCATCACAGGGAGCAAGGAGAAAAATCAGTTAAACCTTTTCCTATATATACCAAGGACAAAAATCATTTTTATTATTGTGTTTTATAGCGTTGCCCTGGAAACTACTAAGTACCCAGGCCCCTCTCAAGATAGACTAAAAATACTCAACTTCTGGCTTCGTTAACTAAACTTCGATCAAAAATCCAGTGTACAGCACAGATTATTAGTTTTATAAGAAAAATGAATTTAAATTGCTGCTTTAATGAGATTTTGACTATTTATGACAACCTTTTTTCCCAACGTTTACAAAAATAGACTAGCTAACGAACGTTTTTAGCACTTTTTTGTTTGAAAAGAGTTTGTCAGTCACGAGAAATCTGGGATTTTAATTCAAATTTTAGCGTTCGCCATATTTCTTTTACGCATATATGAGCCAGCGATACTGGAACAGCGATAGCTCCCAAATCCGTAATCCAATTCAATTCAATTCAATTGCAATTTAATTCCAATTTTAGTTACACTATTTACATTGAATAACTAAGTAAGATATATTTGCAATTGTAGTATGACAAGATAGTAGTAACCTAGAGAATAATAGTAATCTGTGTATGACAGCCACAGGAGCCTAGCTTTCGAGGTGGCTGCCGTCACGTTCAAATATGGGTCAGCGATAACTTTACAAATATCAAAAATTAGATTTAGAAAGAAAAAGAACCCCCTCAATATATATATAACATAAAACCAAGACACGCAACCAATAACTGCCAGGAATATTTATTTACAGAACGTTTCGGCCTCCATCAGCTGATATTATACACAATAATACCAATATACATAGGCATTTACTATACAGATTTATGTATTATAAAATATACACTTACATATACTTAAGAAATATAAAACGGCCGCGCGTGTCTCTGTCCTCTGATATAAACACGGTGGGAGATGGAGAGCACAAGAG
>JAABNW020157324.1:0-23170 GCA_015164035.2 Radianthus crispa | reverse complement strand
GCATATCGCCATTTTGAAATTCGACTTCCGGTACAAGCTCCAAGAGACTACGTGCCCAGGGGTATTTCTTCTGGTAGCGAGGAACGAGCGACAGAATATTACCCCTGGGTTCCCGAGGATGCATCAACGGTCTTTTCCCCGATTCCATCTCTGTTCGCTCCGTTAGTTATTACCTAACAAGTTAATCAAATTTACTTTCATCCAAGAAAATTCACCTGAATGTTGTTTGTGGTGTTGTGTCATCCGCTCACTATTGTTCTCTAGAAACAACCAATAAAAATAATTTTAGCTAATGAATTAAGAATGGTTTTAAAAAATAAGGTCGGTATAATAATCAGACAGATTTTGACGGCTGTTCGACGAGTGAAAACAGATTATCTGTGCTGGAAAAAAAGTGTAAAACAGAAACTGAGCAAGAGAGAACCCCTTTTACAAACAGGACTTAGCCATACTTGGCTACATTTCACTTGCTTCGATATGCATCTCGTCGGACAAAGCTTTATACTGCTATTCTTTGGTAAGTATCACACATCATTTCTTTAGTAAAGCTTCGAGAAAGCTATTTTTTGTCAATCAAGAAGGTTAACGTTTTTCTTTTTTTCTTTCTGTACAGTATTTCCAGCGAGTGCAAGTGGTATGTATACTGATATCATTTGTGTGGAGATGGTGTTGTAATCCGTGTGACATTTACATAGTGTCGCGTTATATAACATTAGCCTCCAACACAGTGTAGAAAGAAGCCATATCAATCTTACATTTATCAGTTTTTATAAGTTGTTCAACGACGGTACAAATAGATAGTAGTAAATTTGGAAGTAAAGATCAAATAGCGTTTGACCAAGACCCTAGCATGCTTGGCCAAATGAAATGTCCATGCTAACAGTGAAGATGAAAATTGACTAATTTACGACAAAGGGGATCGAGCCCAATAGAAATAGTACACTAAGCAAGCAACCCTAACATATAAGGCACCCTTGTAGTTGGGGAACACTCATCGAATAAATCGGGTCTTTTTGGATGCATGTTTTCTGTGAATAATACTGCTGAAGTAGATCCCGTGTTACAATGGTGATCAGACCTACACTATTCTCTTTTCATTCCTCATTCTTTCATGTGAGATCAAGGTTTCAGTATTTGAATGCTGAGAGGTTTTCAAAAATGAAAAAGAGTTTGTGGACTAAAAAGAATACAAATTATTTTGAGATAGAGAATAGAGACAACCAGATGGCGTAGTTCTTTCGTGTCATTTGTTTATCAGGATGTTGAAAAACGTAAGAATCATGCAAAGTAACAATGCTTTTGCTCATATCATTTATACTTATGTGCGAAAAAACTTTCAAGAGGAAAGTGACTGTTTCTTGGTGACTAAGGAATGTTCATTTTCATTAGTAAGTGAAGCATCGCCCCAGTAGAAGAAACCTGCTGATTGCTTCCTCATCGACTCATGCAGGCTTAATACAGTGCATCTTCCATCGTTGATGTCGTTGCTAGGCGACTAAAAAAATATTGTGAGAGTCAATTGTTTTCTACGTATTGGAGTACAATCACACTGTGAATTTTTGATTACATCTCATTTGGTCGCATAAAGTTTTGTCGAATACGAAAACCCATAGTTACTCGAGTAACTATGGAAAACCCTACTCGGGAATCAAAACAATGGAAAATCAAAAGATTCCTATAAATTTGAGTGAGATATGGGACTTTTCGTGCAGACCAAGTTATTCCTTTTACCCATTCATCATAATAGTAGACAAACTGACAAATGATTTTTCCTAATAAAGCGTAAAACATGTAACAAAGTAGTGAATGCTTAAGGCGGTAGAAATTTTTTTCAATAACATGTTGTCTAGCTTTTACTAGAGTAATGGGAGCAAGGCAGCAAGTACAAGCGAGCGAGTTTTGAATCACAAGTTCGACATCAAAAACTAATTTGGTTGAGCAAATAAACTAATTGTAATAGATATTCTGCTCGTGTTTGCATTGCTTAACCACAAGACAAGAACCAGGAAACCTTCCTATCATATCGATTACAACTCGGTTTCCAGCTTTGCCGAGTTTTCGGACTCCATTACGTCGCAAATGGAAGCCAACATTTCTTCGTTAAGTGACTTATAGTTTTGTGTTGCACAATAAGGCGAATCTCTGTACCCATTTCTGTGATAAATGTGACAAACAAGGACGTACAAGTTGGTTATTTCTTAGCAACTTAGGAATTTCCAGTCTCACTAGGAAGTCCAATACGCTCGGCGGCATGTTCACTGAGCAAGAAGACTCCTGCTGTTTGTTACGCTTTTACGCCTCGTGTGACTCTAATATATTCCTTTCGAACGAAGATATTCAATGCAAGAAAGGCCACAATAGATTCTTTGCATAGGACAGAGTTTTTACACGAAAAGAAAGGGCTACACCCGCCGTTTTTCAGCATAGATTAATATATACGTATGTCAAAGTCACTATACCGTATTTCTCGTGCGATATTAATCTAGGTTATCCTTATAAACATTGGTATTTTATAATAAACAAGATTAGCTGGCGCCAAGAGAAAAGATATTATTTGATGGGAAACACGTTCTCTTTATTTAACAGAGCCAAAAGTCAACTATATTGAACCACGAGAGGGTAGTATGGCTGGAGGAGCTATGGTGTTCGTTCATGGAAGAGGTATAAAGGAAATCCTTTATTCTATTTGTCATGTGTGATACAGATGGTTTTATTCTCTTTGACTAGACTTTGCGCCGAGCCAGTTTAGTATCGACAAGCCTAAAATAGGGAATCAGATATTCTTCAAGTCTTCACTGCATTCCATTGAATGTAAGATTGTACCTACGGATGTGTCATCAGTTAGAGTAGCTTGCGAGATGGGGTAAGTCATGTCCATGTTTGTTTGGAAGTCAGTAATAATTACTTATCCGTCTTAACAAATCTCATTAGAGTATCTCCGATACGAACAGAAGCTCAATATGAATTGTACATGTTAGTAAGTGGGAAAGAAGTAGCCAGTTATTGTGGAGGAAACAAGTGCTTCTTTTGGGTGAGTAAGTACAATTTATCACCATTTAAAAAATTGCTGTTTCATTTCCTCCTATATCTATAAATGTTAGGAGTTTTGTGTAGTCGTTAGATTTGTAGTCTGCCCTCTTCCTTTCCGGACCCAGGTGCGGGCGGGCGTCGAGTGCATTTCATGCCTCAATGGGGTTGCATAGTTTTCACACGAACCATAGTAGCCAAAGGTTTAATCCACCTCTTCGCTGGTGCTGGACAATAGTAAAATCAGGTTTTCTGGTAGCTGTTTGAGTGGGCTCATGACTGACTGAGTTACGGAGTTTTTTTTGGAATTGATTTCTAAGCGGTAGTTTCGGAAATTACTTTGGGGATGATAATAATGATGCTGATTATGATGATGAACGGAAACGAACGAATGATGGTGCTGATGATACTTATGATAATACTGAAGATGATCTTGATGGTCACACAACGATGGTGACGATGATTATGATAATAATGATACCAATTATGATATGATGAACGGATTAAGATAAAAGATGGCCTTGCTGGTCATATAACGATGGTGATGATGAAGTTGATGATACCAATTATGATAGGATGAACGGATTAAGATGATGGTACTGATGATGATACTAATATGATGTCAAAGATGGCCTTGCTGGTCATATAACGATGGTGATGATGAAGTTGATGATGCCAATTATGACATGATATATAATACCCATAGCTAAGATATGTTATATCTGATTGATTTTCAGTATCGCAATCGGGCCACGCCCACCATCTCGAAGATAAGTCCAATTTCGTGCGTCCCAGGTATGAGGTATTTCAGTCTGACAGAGGTATTATTCTCATTGTATTCAAGCAGCCTTAATGGTCGTTTTGTTTGTTCGGCAAACAGGGACCCCTATCGTCATCACTGGGCTGATAGTTACCGCGCAATTCAGTCGACTTTCAGATGGTTTTGACCCAACGAAGAAAGAAATCACAAGGTGCTATATCATTAACTCATCTTTGTTCTTTGTTCTCTTAAAAATATGTGGCCCACCCCCTGATTTTGCCAGCCCACCCCCCCCATACTTTATGACAGGTCCCTAACTTGCTGTAAAATCAACTCCTGAGATGTTTTCTTGAAAACAGATATTTTTATGGCGATAACAATGGCTAATTAATTCCAAAATGTTTATTTTTTTAATTGTAATTTTTATATGACACCGTTTCTGCAATTAGGTGTACATAAAGGTAACTATAGTTAAGTTTAATAGTTGGGGGGAGAGGGGGGTTCGATGTTATTTCTAGTATAGCAGAAGGGGAGTAAGAGCTATTTTGTTATGCTTTGGAGGGGGGTACTGGCTTATTTTTTGTGATAAATCTGGTTTACATCCCCCCCTCCTTGTAAGTCCCTAACAATTGATTATCTTCCTGCCATATTTTAGAATATACGCTGGATCAGACGTTAGTGATCCTTTCAATCCTGACACAAATGAACTGTAAGTAATCCTTCTTATTCTCAACGGTCTCACAAGTCATACACCTGTACCAAGAAACGTTGTAGGTCGGAGATCTGGAATCTGAAAACTGAAACTCAAAGTAATCGAAGGCTAGTAGATTGTAAATTGAAACATTAATATGTTTTGGATTTGATCGGTTGTTCACAGCAATTCAATATCCAAATATTCCACGACGTTTGATAGTCTTTGAGCATAGCCTGAGCTGACGAGTTATTGATCTCATTAGAAACATTTCACTATCCAAGAAACCAATCTTGTAATGCAAATGGCAGCCTGTAAGATGCTTACACTAGGTGGGGCTGGAACTGGAAAAAGATCTCAAGTCCATTCAGTTAAGAGTGGCCAGGAAATAAAAAAAAACTACCCATAATTCTTTTTGGTCTTAGCTTTGTTTCTTTGCAGGTCACTAAGTTGATTGAAATTAGCACTAATGATATGTATGAGATTCAATGAGCATATTAGTCATTTCACTTCGCTCCTATGAAGGCCGTTTACGGTATCTGGCGCATTTTTGAAATTATGGTAATCTTGCTGTACCCTCCTTAACCTGCGGTACTCTGCTTTCCCCGCCTCCCATTTCATTCGCTTTTCTCGTCCCTCAGAGCTCCACCAGGTTTGCTACCATTCTCAGACACAGTACAGTGACACCGATACTTATACCATTCATACTTGATGCAAAGTCGGCGGTTATCCTTACTACAGCCACACATTGCACTTCCAACTCATGTCATATAATTCCTCGACCAGTACCAGTTTTCTTTTCACAGCGTTCTCGCACACATTACGCCTTCTTTTTTGTTGTCATAGTTACGGTTCTCACATGGATGGCTCGTTTGGTTGGTTCAAAAGTCAACCGAAGTCTAAGGCAGTAGGTAAGAGAACCACTGTATCATGTATAAAAGGAGGAAGCAGGTAGACGATAGAAAGGATCTTGGATGAGTGATGCCTTACTAGGTAATCACATTACCATTGATTACTGAATATCTTTCTGCAGCGTCAAATGACGTCTACTACATTGTATCGAAAATGGGGAATTCCAAAACAAGTAAAGACTTGTTCCTGATTGACGGCAACAAAAAGCTATATTTATACCAGACACACGCTGGTAAGTCCTATAGATAAAGGAATGCTACTAATATTAATCAATGAATAATAATAGACTATAACTCGTTATTATTCAGATATCCAATCTGTCAGCCCATTGTCTGGAAGTTTAGCAGGTGGAACCGTAGTTACCATCGCAGGAGAGGGATTCGGTACAAGAAACGAGAAGGTTCAGGTTGAAATCGGAGGTGATTAATGCATTTCTTAATATTCGAATGGACGCTTATGTTGATGCAGACATCTATGCTGAGTCTTATTTGACCTGTCCAATTAGGAGCCAATTGCAAGATCAAAGAAGTCACATATAACCAGATCACGTGTATCACTGATCCGTACAACCAAACCAATATCTTGCATCCTGGTAAGCAAAATCTATATCAATAACTTGCTTTTCGCTTGCGACTCCAATAATGTTTGGGTAATTCTATCTTTCCCGCAGGCAATCGGGGTCTTCTTCAAGAAATCTGGACAACGTCTCCCAAGTCCAACCTACAGGACATCGAAATACTTACATCATCAGCCCCTGATTATCATTCAGAAGTCTTGAGTCAAAGCGCAAGCCCTGAGGTGACGTCATTTAATAAAACTGGAGGATACAGTTCAAAGGTCAGCGGTTTCTTTGTTGCTCCTTGGAATGATGACTACACATTTTATATCAAATCTGACGATAAGAGTAAACTGTTCCTTAGTACTACTGGACGACTTGAAGATAAAGTAAGTATCTTTTCCTAAGTGATAATGATTTAAATCTTTTTTAATGAAATGATGCATGACGCACTTGTTACTTCAGGAGGAAATTGCAAGCTGTCCTTCAGCAACTACTAAGTGGGACCGATTCGCGTCACAGGAATCAAGAAAGTTTTCATTAAAGAAAGGACAAGTAGTTAACGTACATGCTCTTCATACAGACTTCGCTCTTGAGCACTCGGTCAGTATTGGCATGAGCATGGAAGACGTACATCACACAAATTCCAAGGCAGGACGAGCTGTGGACGAAAAGCAATCCATTGTTACATCCTCGGTGGTTCTCTGCGAGAAACAGGTTTGACGGCATTACCAACAATACAACGTTTAGATAATGCCACCTAGAAAAGGTTACCATAATCGATTTGTGTCTTTCAGATTCTTGACATGAATAAATGGAACGAGAGTGAGACTATCTATGAGATCCAAGAAGTAACAGTTCCTATGTGCATTCAACAAGCCAATACCACGACTGACTGCAACAATACGTTCAAACTTATCTACAACGGAATGCCAACCACCTCTCTTTCTCCAAATTCTGCCGAAGCTCAAGATCTTGAACAGGCCTTGAATTCTTTGTCAAGTATCCGCACAAATGGTCATGTGAACGTTTCATCGACGAGGAGTAACAATGCAACTGTATTTACAATCCAATTTACGTTGTCAGACGCAAACAGCGTTCAGCTATTGTCTTCAAGTGTCAGTCAGGAAAATGACACAAGCTTTAATGTCACAATCAAGCGTGTGCGCACTGGAGGTACAACGAGTAGGGGATTCCAACTAAGCTACGGTGGAGCCATCAGCAAACCTATCATTCCCAGTCAAGTAACTGAGGAGAGTTTACAGGCAACACTTCTAGAGATGTTTTCGGCAGAATGTACACAGTCTTCTTCATCCGGTAAGAAATGTACATTCACTAATCTACTTCACTCAGACAAGCCATCTAATCATGTATGCTTTTCATTATCGTTTGGGTCAGCATATTTCAATAATGGTTTCGAAAAACCAATCATTGGAAAGGAATATGGTCAACGAGTCACAGATGAAATGCCTTTTTGCGGGAGAACATCCCTAAAGAATCCGTGGTTCATGTGGCGTACACTGAACACAGAGATCAGAAAAGGGATTCCTGTCCGTGCTTACGACGTCAACCAATATCAACATGTAAGCTATTTCGACCAATTCATGCATCGATATTCTGCGGGCATTCATAATCTTCTACTATTACCTGTTAGGTCTGTTTTGCGTATCGAGGAGCCATCCGCGAATACATCAGTGTGAGTTTTACTTACCAGTTGTCAAGTGGAGCATCAGAAACCCGTGCAAGATGGTATCCATACTCAAGGAAGAGCGTATCCACAAACTGGCGTCATGTGTGTGTAAATCTCAGAGACAAAATCACTGGCGATTCTTTCATAACCAAGAGAGCTTCTGCCAACACCAAATACAAGATCGAATGGATACAGTTCATGAAAGATGTTGATGCTACTGATGAAGATTTCTTTATTGATGAATTCTGCGTCGGGAAAGTGCCAGTAACTGGTGAGTGTGAATGCTATGTGGAGCTGTAATGATTGCATGACATGGTAGTTGCACAATATTGTTTGTTTTATTTATTTATTTATTTATTTATTTATTTATTTATTTCCAGTGGTATCACGTAAACTGCCTGCAATGCCAAGCGGGTACCTTATCGAGACAGTTACAGTAGAACAGCTGGGGCCAGGGCGATTTTCTGTGTGTATGTTACCAGCTGGTTGTGGTTTTGAGCTTCCTCTGTTAGCAGTCTACACTACAGTACAGTTCAACAGCAGCAACGATCCAAATAATGCTACATACAAATTCCCTGGATTGTACTCCAGTATTCATGTTCAACGGGTTCAAAATGCCAGCCCCCCAATCACCGGCACGTTTGATGTGACGTATGAGGGCAAGACCGTGAAAGGTAATTCATTTTATGGTAAGCAATTAATAAGTGTTCTATTCAACATTAAAACGACTATATGTCACCCAATCTGCTTCGATAGACATTCCGGCAGATGTGACGGGACCCAAGTTAAAAAGACTCCTAGAAGAGCGATTTGATGTTGGCGAGCTTCTTGTACAGCGGTCTGGCTCCTGTTCATCCTTCACGTGGACAATCACGTGGATTGATAAAGGAGGCAATCATCCACAGTTAATGGTTAACAGCAGTCTCCTAGGCAACCAACCTTCTATCACCAGCAATACCATTGATGACGGACGGTTCTTTCTTCGACCTATTCCAGGAGAGTTCCTAAGAACACCGAACACTGCTCCACAGGTAAGACCTTAAATCAATGCCACCCAGGTTCGAGCCCCAGTGAGCCCGGTGTCGTATGTGCTAGTAGAGTTGTTTGTTGGTTCTCTCTTGTTTTCCTCCAGGTACTCCGGTTTTCCTTTCTCCAAAAATCAAATTCTAAGTTCCAATTCGATCCGGCGTCGAACACTTTGGTCTCGGGAGAATGAGCAATCACTCCCTGTGTAATCGACATAAAATATAGATTGCATTGCATTTGCTATCAGACAAGGAAAGCCGGTCTACTGTAAGATACTACTATCCTTCTGCACCTCCACAGGTAGTGGTCAGAGTCAACGGCATAACCAGTTCTTGTTTGAACAACACCTGTTCCTTTAATTACACCGTGCACCAGACACCACAGGTTCAGTCTTTATCACCTAATGCGGGTACAGCTGCCACCCAGATAACCTTGACTGGATCAGGGTTTTCTACTACTCCATCAGACAATCACGTGACTATTGCTGGTGTGCAAATCAACGTGACGGCCAGTACTACCACAACCTTGACCTGTTTAGTAGGTATGACGTCATTATTTTACAAAATGTCCCGAACGTTCGCTCCATTAAATTTGGTATTTTGATGACGTCACAGGTGACTGTCCAGGTGGTGTGCATCCTGTCCAAGTACACGTGACAGGCAAGGGAAATGCGGTTCTCCAGGTAAATATAATGTCATTATCAATAAGGATCATTATCATATGACCTGTACGTCCCTGCGCGCGCGCTCTAATAAAACCTTTGGGGAAAGTCACGTGATGGGGGCCGGACGGGCTGACGTGCTCGATCCGTACGGTATGACCTCGAGCCAAATATTTTCCCGTCCGGCCCTCCCACTCAGTCAATAAGTACATAATAAGTACTTTATTGTTCCTTTGCGCTCATTCGTGTCTTATACTTTACACAGAGTTCAAGTACAGCATTTCACTACACTATTGCAATAAGAAGTGTTTCCCCTGATAGAGGTAGCACAGCCGGAGGCCTGCAAATCATCATCCAGGGGTCTGGGTTTAGTAACGACAAGTCAGCAGTAGCTGTGACACTCAATGGATCAAGTTGCGACGTCATCGAAGCAAGTTTGTCGAAGATAATGTGCCGAACCCCCGCTCATAGTTCCGCTGGGCATGTATCGATGAAAGTAACGGTGTCAGGAGCAAGTGCTGACAAGACAAATGCATTCGAGTATGACGCTGCACTTACACCAACCGTTGTATCACTGAGCCCGCAAAAAGGAGGAGTCAAGGGCGGAAATGTCATGACTATCTCCGGCTCTGGATTTGGCACAAGTTCCGACTTGACTATTAGTATTGGAGATAGTTTATGCAAGGTGATAGGTGTAAGGGATGACCAGGTGCGGTGCACAATACCTGCACATGGTCCAGCCATGGTAAATATTACAATGGTTATACCAGGAAAAGGTTACCCTACACTACCATGGTCCTTCAGGTTCTACGAATACGTACTCAGAGTCGATAGTATATCACCTTGGAATGGCTCGATAGCTGGAGGCTCGATACTAACGATCACAGGAAGTGGGTTCAGTGACAACCGAACTGACAACAAAATTACAATCGGAGACAAGATTTGCACAGTGACATCAAGTAACACAAGTTACATCACGTGCGTCACGCCAGACAGTTCTAAAACGATAAAAATAAACAATGGTGGTACACATCCCGGTAAGAAACGTGGCATCAGGTCATTCGTCTTAAGCCATCAGTAATAATCACATTGTATTATTCACATATATTACATATCTCTTAACGCAGAATATGGCTTTGGCTATGCGTGGTCAAAAAAGCTCGTTGAAATTGACTTAGGAGACACTGTCGAGGTAAGTGATACATACACTTGTCTTTGGGCTGATGTATGCCATACAATGCAGTGAATGATCTTTTTTTTCCTTCCAGTGGGATTGGAAAGGAGATCCACTCTCTAAATTACAGTACCAGGTTTACCAAACATCACAGGACTCAAGTCTTTACGATGGCACAGGATTCAAGAGTAGCAGGAGTAGCGATGGATCGTATAAATACCGGTTCTTACGCGCTGGTACCTACTACTATTCTAGTGGACCAGTAGATGATAACGGGGATATAATAATGGATGGTAAAGTAATGGTACGAGCTCTGTCTTCACAAGAGTATCAATTACGACTATCTATAGCAGGTATGTAGCACGCATCCTACAAGAATAAGGGATGTATATAACTTTCAGTAATCTTTCTTCCCTCAGGTTTCCCAGCTGATTGTCATGCAGTGTCACAAGAGACATCTTCGTCATCATGCAATACTGGCATCACCACGACAATCCCTAGATGCCAACCAGCACCAATCAAGCCACCAGCCCCAGTATCTGGACAATGTATAAGCTTCACTTACAAGAACTGTCAGACACCCATTGTGACAGAAATCATACCGAATACTGGGACAAGTCAACAGGTTATAACCATAAAAGGAAGCGGGTTCAGTGACAAGCCGTGCCAGAATATCGTCACTTTGGGGAAACATGGCTGTAACATAGTTACCAGTAACGAGTCAATCATCACCTGTCGTGTTGACATAAACACACGACCCAAATCTGGAGAAAAATATGACGTGAAAGTAACCGTGAAAAACCGGGGCAGAGCTCTCTTTCAGACCAATGGAAAAGCCATGACTTCTTTTGTTCTTGTACCTCGTGTATCCAATATTACACCAAAGTCTGGCTCGCGAGGAGGAGGAACTACAATCTTTGTCACAGGTGATGGCTTTTCTGAATTCAACAGTGGAAATTCTGTCTTACTTGGTGAGGCTATTTGCAAAGTAACAAACGCCACTTACACTAGGCTCACGTGCACTGTTGACCCTCAACCCGCAAGTGCTGTGGGAAACCAGCTGTTGACTGTTACTGTAGGAGAAATGAAGAGCAACTGTACCCGTGCGAACTGCCAATTCTCATTCCTGGACTCCAAAACACCACGGGTAGACGACATGCAATCTACAAAGGTGACAGGCCCTGACCACATACTTAGACTGTATGGTAGTGGATTTGGAACTATAAAAGCAAATTTGTTCGTAACTGTAGGAAGTGTAACATCGTGCGAAGTCACAGAAATTTTCGACGACAAGATTAAATGTCGCATTGCGTACGCCTCAGCAGGACGACATGTCATTCAAGTTCTGCACGATAACCATGGACTGGCGATCTTTAAAGAGGGATTCAACAAAACCATCACAGTTACAGCAAGTATCTCTGGATTAAAGCCACTTGACAGTAGTACAGAAGGAGGACTGAGGTTGCAAATCAATGGATTTGGATTTAACTCGACTACGAATGGAGAAACATCTGTAACCATCAATAACAAACAAGCTACTGTCTTGAGTGTTACGTTTACTCAGATAATGGTTGTAACACCACCAAATCCACCAGGGAATGCACAAATATCCATACGATCGGGAGAGACAGTGTTCCCAACAAGCCAAATAATCTACTCCGACGCTGCAACACCCGAGATTGCATCCATCACCCCGACAACTGCCAGGGCAGGGCAGTTGGTCACACTACTAGGCAACTTTCCTTCCAGTACTCCATCGTCAAGTCATGTAAAGATAGGAGACACTTCATGCACAACAAGTTATGCAACAGTGAGCCAAATCAAATGTACAGTTCCTCCTTTACCAGCAGGCTCTTATTCAGTCTCTCTTGTTATTGACAATAAAGGAAAAGCCAGGTCTTCTGCAACACTCATCATCGATCTAGTAATGACATTTCTTTCTCCTTCGGAATGCGGCCATGGAGGGGGGCGCATCGTGGTCGTTAAAGGCAGCGGGTTTAGCCATTCAACTACTATCAAAATATGTGGCAATGTTTGTGGCCACTCGCAAGACACCCCTATCAACAACACTAACATCAGGTGTGAGGTTCCTCCTAGTAGCAAGGAATCACGCGGGGCTGATCAAGCATGCGCAGTAGAAGTGTCAGCTGGAGGTATTACAAAACGTTTGAGTAACGGATTTACGTACCGTGATTCCATGACGTCAGAAGTGACATCAGTGAGCCCTGAACGCGGTGGTACCGGCGGAGGAATGACACTTACCATCAAAGGGAGAGGATTCAGTTCAACACAAGGTGATAACATCGTAACCATTGATGGTACAGCATGTAGTGTCAAATCTGCAAATGTGAACCAAATACAGTGTATTACTGGCTCGCACAACTCGACCATCAAGACCAAAGTAAACGTAGATGTGGGAAATAACGGTAAAGCAATACATGATAACGCTGATTTCTATTACGTGGATGTATGGTCTTCCAGGTTCTCGTGGGGAGGAAAACCTCCACCCGCAAAAGGTGAGTAATATTTAGCATGTTGTAGTCTGATGTACTAGTGGACATTCAATTGATACTCGATTCTTTTCAAAGATGATTTCGTGGTTATCAAAAAGGGCCAAACAATGCTGCTAGACACTGATACACCAGTGTTGAAGATGTTGCTGATTCAAGGGGGCCAACTTGTGTTTGATGACACCAAAGACATTCACCTTCAGTCACAACACATCATGATTACAGATGGAGGGGCCTTTCAAGTCGGAACAGAAGAAAACCCTTTCTTACGTGAAGCTACCATCACCATGCATGGACACACCCGTTCAAAAGAAATCCCTGTTTTCGGCGCTAAGAATATTGGCCTTCGAGAAGGTACGCTTGACCTTCATGGTAAACACGTGCCAATCACGTGGACAAAGCTTTCGTCAACAGCCGCAAAAGGAGACAATCAAATCCATTTGATTGATCAGGTCACGTGGGAGGTTGGCAATGAGATTGTGATCGCTTCGACGAGTAGATCCCAGCGCGAGAATGAAAAGCTTAAGATCACTAGAATATTGAATGCTGGTAAAACGTTAGAGATCAAGCCGGCACTCCAGTATCAACACATTTCAATCCAACAAACCATAGCTAACCGAGACATCGAAACAAGAGCAGAAGTGGGACTACTAACGAGAAATGTTGTCATTCAAGGATCGATACATGGTGAATGGACGGAAGATATAGAAGCATGTCCAAAGGATTTTAAACCAGGACAATTCCAAACCCAGACATGCTTCCAAGGAACATTTGGTGATGATGTGGGCAGTGATCAGTATGGTGTCCAAATAATGATTCATGCACGGGAAAAGGATAAGGACCTGGTAACTGCACGATTTAGCCACATTGAAATACGTCATGCAGGGCAAGCCTTCAGAATGGGTCGTTATCCAATTCACTTTCACATTAGTGGTAGTGTTGCTGGATCATTCGTAAAAGGGTGTGCTATACACCGTAGCTTTAACCGTGCAATAACAATGCACGGCGTTCATGATCTCATCGTTGAACGAAACGTCGTCTATGATATCATGGGCAATGCATTGTTCATGGAGGATGGAATAGAAACAGGAAATGTTGTGCAGTATAACCTTGGTATATTTGTCAAGGCTTCTAGTTCATCGCTCAATGTAGACATCACTCCAGCGACCTTCTGGGTCACTAATGCTAATAACACCGTGTCACACAACGCCGCAGCCGGAGGAAGCCATTTTGGATTCTGGTATCAAATGTTCAAACACCCAGACGGACCATCCTTCACACCAGACGTTTGCCCAAGGAGCGTACCGATGAAAGAATTCCAGAACAATACAGCTCACTCATTTGGACGGTATGGATTGTGGGTATTTCCTGTTTATCATCCCATGGAAGGAGGTGGCTGCAATGCGCAATTAGCTAAACCAGCTTATTTTAATTCATTGACGTGCTGGAACAACAAGAGGGGGGTGGAGGTGGTTGATGGAGGGGCAGTCAGGATTAACGACAGCGTCATGCTTGACAACGAGGTTGCTGGAATAGAAGTTGTAATGGCTGAAACCCATGACAGTCCCTGGGGTGGTGCCATGATCCAAGATACTCTTATTGTAAGTCATAGTCAATTAAATCCTTCCCCAAACATTCTTTACATGGAATCTGGTGTGCGAACTCCTCAAACTCACGGCCTTGTCCTTTCTGGGGTTACATTTGTGAACTTTGATCAACCAAACTGTGCAAGTGCAGCAATACAATGCTGTGCGCAATGTGCAGAATTTAAAAAAAGAGGTGGTTACGAGACACGGTTTGAAAAGACGAATTTCATCAACAGCCCTTGTAGGACTCGTTTCCAATGGCGACACCAAACGGTTCTTCGGGATCTTGATGGCAGTCTGACGGGTCACAGCGGTGGAGGGTTTTTGGTACCAACCAATGGAAACTTACCGCCAAATAACTGTCAGATCTCTGCTAAGGACAGCCATGGAGCTGTCACAGGAAGCGTCTGCGATAACAAGATGGATTTCCGACGATTTGCTATGAATAATGCGCTGCCTACATATTTGCAAGGCAAAGATATCGAGCTGGAGAATAAGTATGGTACAGATGAGATACCGTTCAATTTCAAAGATCACACTCATCCTAATGGATGGGTAGGAACTGTGCTGGTCGGGACTGAGTATAACCTTACCTTCATCGATGCTCCTCAGCTAACCAACATATCTTACTCAGCAAGTGTTTTCGAGCCTCATCCTACAGATCGCATAATAATTAACCACAAGCTGAAACAGATCCCAGATCATTTCAGTACAACAGGCAGATATCAGAACATGACGAAAACATTACCAACTGCTGGTGATGGACACGGCGCCTGGGCCTTCAATAATGACACCAAGGTGTTTACATATCAATTCTCTGGTCTTGGAAACACGCAGACCTTAAATAAGAATTACCCAAGGAAGAACGTCAATCCCAGAGTTTATCGCTGTTTTTATTTGGATTGCATAGTACCAACTCCACCACCTCCCCCTAAGGGGAGACCACTTGAATACCAAAAGTGGTCTAATCCGGATGCCTGGGAGGACACTGAGCCACAATATGGTGGATATGGCGGGATATTGCCTAAAGACGGTGAAGATGTTATGATAACGTCAAACATGTGGATGGTAGTCGACATTCAACCAGCATCCATAAATAAACTGTATGTAGAAGGAGCACTAGAAATCGACGGACCAGACGGAATAGTACTCAATGCAACATACATCTTAGTAACTGGCAGTATTGTTGTGGGCTGGCCTGATAAACCCTACCCGAAAAACTTTCTGTTGAGCTTGCGGGGTAGCTGGAGTGCTGAGGATAACCCTATGAGCAATGCCCCTAATACTGGTACAAAATCATTAGCTGTCTTTGGAAATATGTACTTCCATGGTCAGCCAAGAGAGATTTACTGGACTAAGATGAACAACACAGCTCTCCCAGGATCCAACGTGATCACCGTGAGGGATGCAGTTGACTGGAAGACTGGAGATGAGATTGTTATATCTTCTACCACGAAGGAACCGAGACAAGCAGAGGTCCATCAAATAATATCCGTGTCTCAGGACAGAAGGACGTTAGTATTAAACGGTAGCTTACATTACAAACACAAATCTGTGACTAACAATGCAGGACGATGGACTTACACATTAGCAGCAGAAGTGGGTTTACTGAGCAGAAATATAAAGATCGTCGGCGCAGATGAGCCAGCAGGTTCATTGGGTAAGCAAAGTTTTGGTTGTCGAGTGTTGATAAGTACCGTGAACTCAGGTGGGGCGTTTCGTAAAGCAAATGCAAGAATAGAAAATGTTGAGTTCAAGAACTGCGGACAGGAAGGCTGGACAGACTCGTATGATCCAAGGTACGTGTATTCGTGGATCAATGACAACTTTGGAAAATATAACCAGTGACAACCATCAAATAATATGTTTGTTTTAGGTATGCACTAGCACTGGTCAGCCTTGGTGATGTCGAGGGCAATTCTTCGTACATCCGCGGTAATTCCTTCCATCATGGCTTCAACACAGCCATTGGCATGTTCGGTACAAATAACCTGATAGTACAAGACAACGTCATATACTTTACGCTAGGATCTTGCATTATAGACCAAGGAAAGGGCAATTCCATGATACACAATTTAGCCGTACTTTCCGTGTCTATTGCCACTTACAAAGGAAGACAAGAGGTAGTCCTCATTACTCATTACATTACGCATGGAATGTAGTCAGTTTAAACAACGATTCATATTGTTATTTGTTGTTGTTTCAGGTTGCCATCCTCTGGCCAGGAGCTATCGAGACACAGGCAGCAGTTAACCCGTACATGTGCAATAACACAGTGGCCGGTAGTGAGCGAATTGGATATCTGCTGGATGGTGAAGCATGTACAGCCAGTCAGAATGGATGGTATGGTAATGAAGTACACGGCGCGTGGCATGGAATCCACCTGGCATACTTTGAAGGGCTTTCTCAATGTTCGAAGATTGCTCATTTCCTTATCTGGGGAAACCTAGACTATGGTATATTTACGCACCCGATGTCCTCCATTGTACTGTCCAATATCATGCTTATTGATAATCCAACAAGTTTACTACCACACATCTGGCGTCCTCATGCTCTATCCCATGAAACTGCAGACAAGTTTTTGACTTTAACAGACTCGCTAATCGTTGGCACGAGTCCCGGGTATGATTGTAGTGACAGTAGCATTACACCATATGCAAGACGTCCCTACCCGGAGATCGGCGAGATGGTGAAGATGGCACCTGAAGGTAACATGTTGACTTTTGGCTTTGTTAGCCTTCAACACAGACCCATAATATATTATTCTACATTTTGTTTTTCAGGAGGTCGAATAGGAGTTGCTTTGACCTTCTTTGGGTCCGGGAAATCAAATGGACCGACCATGCCTTGGGAAGGTCCTCACGATTATCCTGCGATCAATGGGTTAACAAAGTATATTCGTGTTACTTGCGCTAACTTTGAAGTATCGTGTGGTAAAAGGGATGTTTGTATTATTTCCAATCAATGGATAGGAGACATCATGCACCCTGTACACGTGTCAGGTAAATATTACGTATAGGCTTGGCTGAGTGGGAGGGATGGACGGGAAAATATTTGGCTCGAGGTCATGACGTACTGACCGAGCGCAGCGAGGTCCGTACAAATGACCAAGAGCCAAATATTTTCCCGTCCGGCCCGACCTAACTCAGTCAATAAGCATTTTATCAATTTTATCGTAAAAAAGGCTGAAGAATCCTGCTAAATTTGATCAAGATAGCGCGCGCGCAACCGAGGAGGGCCGGACGGCTTTCGAGCAGGGCTGGACGGGTTTTTCCGGCCCGTTTACGTCAGTCCGTCCGGCTCCCATCACGTGACTTTCTCCAATGGTTTTATTAGAGCGAGCGCAGGGCCGTACGGGTCATATGATAAATTCTCATTCTGTGAACTGTGATGATTCAAATACTGATGTCGCCTTCTTCTAGAAATGTTCAAGGAATCGGTGGACATGGAATCTTTGCTGTTTCTGGTCAAACCGAGTACGAAATGGATCAACCCATCGGACTGTGTAGATATGGACTGTGATGGACGAAGGCAGATAGTTATCAAGGACTTGGATGGTACTTTGACTGGTTTAGGGGTCGGAACTACTATAATACCTAAAGCGGAATATGAGTGGAACGGAAATAAAAGATACGGACTGGGTGAGTACTTGGGGTCGATTATACTATACGTCCATGGTTACGACCTATTACAACTGTTTTATACTCTACGAATCTTCCAGGTGACTATCGTATTCCCAAAACAGCATTAACTGCTGTGGACGGCTCCCGCCTTGACGTCACAACTCTATTTCCACACAAAGGAATCGTCCGAGGAACACGAAAGCAGACCACATGTTCATGGAAGACTCCCTGGAATGCTTACCAGTGTACTGGTCTTGACCATCTTATGTTGGTCATAGGTAAGGATCGATTCAAAGGTTCTGATTAAAGGTGATGATGCGAACTGATGTCTAACTGATGGTTTGATTAATCAGAGAGCCTGGATGCTGATACAGAGACCCGCCGGTTATCTCCAGTATCATTGAGTGCAGATGGCTATGTGAATCTTCTTAACGGACCTATGGACCATGGCTGGTGCCTGGGTTACACATGTCAAGAGAGAATATCCACCTTCTATGGGATTGTTGCTGCGAACAAGAACTACAGCTTATATTTCTCAAGCAATGAACCCCAGAACCTGAGATTCCATTTACTGAATAGTGATGACACACAAGTCATTCGCCTGGCGATATACTTCCAAAGGCCTCAACGAAAGGATGTTTACAGAAAAGGTATGCGTATGCTAATCCCACACGTCATAACAGAGTCGCCCCTCCCCCCCCCCACCCCCGATCTCAGTAATAATGATCATTTGGTTTGGTTTGAAGGAACCTACATGTACCCGACAAATGCCGACATCGAAAACGGAGAGTTCAAGTTCAAACCAACACCACATGGAGTACCAAAAGACTATTATGAACCACCGCTGGCTAGTAGGAGTGGCTCCAACTACTTTAATAATGAAGAAAGTACACTATATGTTGTGGTAAGAGGGTCCGAGCCTGTAGACATTCATACTACACCAGTAGTAGTGGTAAGTACAGATCGGACTTTCTAGAATTCGCTCCCTTGTAAGACACTGATCCAGAACTTGTTACTTATTTTGACAGATTACGATAGCTGCAAGAAAAGTACCAGTCGATGAATTCTTTAAGAAAAATGTCGTGGAAAATCTTGCCTTTCTCTTGGGTTGTGATCCTTCGCTTATTCGCTTCATGGACGTTATCAGTGCATCAGGTTCATCGAGGCGCAGAAGAGCTGTTGATGATACCATGCAAATCGTGGTTGAGATTGGCAACAACCCAGCTCCTACCGTACCATATACCAGTGCCACAAATAACACCAATGCTACAGGCAGTACACCCACGGCATCCCACAATACCACAGGTGCAATATCTGCTTACATTCAGTAATCAAATCGAGCAAAAACTAAACCCCCCTGAAATAATATTTCGACATTTTAGGAGTATACAACACGTCCTTTGAACAGTTACAGCAAATGGCGGACCAAGTCGTAGAAGCTGCTCAAACTGGAGCTCTTTCTCAGAACGTCGACGGCTTACAGGTGACGGGGCTGAGTGTTCTAGAACCAGTCCCTCCTCCAGTAGACCCGACAGGGGGAGTTCGTGCCTCTAATCTGACCGGTAGGTACAGTAGGTAGCTCTGTCTTTATTCATCACATATTAAATTCTTACTAAACATGATTGGTGTATGTTCGTGTGTCAGGTGGCAGTGCAAATGTTACTAATGGAACACTGACGTATGACCAACGTATGGCACAAGCCCAGGCCGATGTTACCCAGCCAGTAGTTTTCCTAATTCCATGTAAGCTGGTTCTCGTACAACAACCTTATGGAGCCAACGAGACTGTACCATTCATATCTCAACCCAAACTCAAGATCGTCGACTGCTTTGATCAACTTGTAACTGGACTTGGTCACGGTGCTCTGGTAAACTGGACTGTAACAGCATCGATACGTCCAGGAACTGGCGATACTAATGCTCGGGTCAATGGCACAAACACTATAGAGATTATAGACGGCTGGGCTAACTTTACGGATTTGAGTATTTCTCATAACGGTTCAGATTACGTGTTGGAGTTCAACATCACCAAGCCACAGACTGCCAAGTTTAACACATCTTCAAACTCTTTTGAAGTCAAAGAAAGGCAGTTCTATTTTATACTAACACATCAGCCAGCAGATGCCAATGAAACAGTACCGTTTGGTCAACAGCCAGGAATAGAAGTACGGGATGTTGCCAATGCACAGATAGTTAGTAACACTGGATGGAAGGGAAGGAAATGGTATTTGACGGCAGTTAAAGGTCAAACCAACTTACAGGCTAATCTGAATGGAAGCACTACAGTCGAATTCGTCAATGGGATTGCACGCTTTAAAAACCTGACTTTGGATATAGCAGGAACGGGATACACACTAAACCTGACAGTGAAAACTATTCCTGAATCCAGGTACAGTTATTTCATACAGTCTGATCCATTCGATGTCAAAGAACGCCCCATGCTCCTTGTCCTTGTACAACAGCCTGGCAATTGTAACGATACTGTCATCTGTGGCAGCCAGCCAGCCATAGAAATAAGGTCAAGGTATCCAGACTCTCTAGTACAAAATATCGGATGGAAAAACCGTCAGTGGTTTATAGATGTGACGCACGTTCAAGGCATGGCTGGTTCACCTATGAATGCTACCACTGAATTACCAGTCACGACCGTAGGTAGAGTGCAAATGAACGACTTGTGGTTTTATGAGATTTCGTCAAGTCATAAACTGAAGTTTACAGTGAGAACAGAACCACAGTCGTCGTACACCAACATGAGCGTGTCGTCTGAGGTGTTTGATGTGGAAACCCGTCAGTTCAACCTGCACATATCCACACAACCTGACGATTGTAACCAAACTGTCCCCTGTGGTTCTCAACCAGTGGTAGAAGTATTCGATGCTGGAACCAACAAGCTTGGTATTCCTCTCAAAGGATCATGGTACATCGCGGCTTCCTTAAAATCTTCGCATCTTAATGGATCCCTTGGTGGAACGTTCAACGTGACAGTAGACAATGGAAAAGCGACTTTCGCGGATTTGTCTGTGTCTATATTTGGCGCGGGCTATGTCCTGGATTTTGAGTCCAACTATGGTCACCAGGTAAGATTGATTCGCAATATATTGCTAAATGTTTTATATTGGTGCTATATTTCTAATCCTATCAAGTGATCTTTCTAGGTCAGTTCTTCTGCATTTGAAGTGCAATATGTTAACGATTTCGCACCAGAGTTCCATCCACCAAGTGGTTTATACTCAATTAGTTTATCTGAGGATTCAAGTCTTGGTCGTTACATCACGACAGTAGCAGCTACAGATAAGGATAGCGGCCCACAAGGAGAGGTGTTCTATGCTATTATCGGAGGAAACGTTGGGAATGCATTTGCAATTAATTCTACCAACGGGGTGGTGTTGACGAACAGTCTTCTTGATCGAGAGACAATAGCCAAATACGACTTAATCATTAAGGCTTATGACGGTGCTGTTGCGGGAAAAGAAAAGTATACAAATGGCAAAGTTCTCTTAAATATTACAGATGTTAACGACAACACACCGACCTTTTCTAGTGTTCCTGATCCAGTTCTTGCTAGAGAAGACCTCCACATCAGTGACGTCATTATTCGTATCCAAGCAAGTGATCCAGATGCTGGTACCAACAGCGAGCTACATTACACCATAGACTCTGGAAATGACCATGGGTTATTTGTGATCGATGAAAGCACTGGAGATCTTAAAGTTAACGGTTCACTAGATTTGGAACAAAGTCAGCTGCCGAACATCAATCACACCATCCTGATTCAAGTTACTGATCTTGGCACACCAACACCTAGAAACAATACAATACAAGTGAACATCACTATCGTACCAGTTAATGAATTCACGCCGCAGTTATTGCATGCAAGTTCATATAATTTCAGTTTCGTCGAGAACGTCAGTCCAGGCATTGGTGGAGTGTATGTGTTGGATGTCAATGCTACAGATGATGACTATGGCGAACATGGACATGTTACTTATTCCATCATATCTGGTGAGCTTCATCGTACGGGTCCATACTTTGTGATGAATGAATAAAAATAAATATCATTATTATAAGAGGGTGAAACGTATTAACCCTAAGAGTTATCTAAGATCGAATTAGAATTAAGAAGTTGATTTTTGTGGAGGGAGGAAGACCGGAGTACCCGGAGTAAAACCCTCGGAGCACAGGGGAGAACCAACAAACTCAACTCACATATGATGCCGGGTCCGGGAATCGAACCAGGGACCATAGTGGTGAGAGGCGAGCGCTCTCACCGCAGCGCCACTCGTGCTCCCCTTTAGTAATCATGTGACCAACTGTTTCGTGTTTGTTCATCAGGTAACGGAGAAGGTAAATTCATACTGGACTCTACTAGTGGTATACTGCTCCTGAATAGTACTCTGGACTACGAGACGGCACCTTCCTATAACATCATTATCCATGCGCACGACGCCAATACCGCCGGGATAACAAGAACCGTTGCATTTACCGTACACATAACGGTCATTGATGTCAACGATAATACTCCAACATTCTCCCAGCCTCAGTTCTCTATCCAGGTTGAAGAAGATTCTCCACTTGGCTTCGTAGCTACGATATTAAACGCAGTGGATCCTGATGGAGGTGTCAATGGACTGGTCACTTATTCTATCATCTGGACCAATGCCAGTGATGCATGGGCTATAAACGGGTCAACAGGAGCCTTGACTTTGAATGGTAAGCCTGAGCTCTCATTATTTTTGTAGTTACTGCGGTTTTCCGTTTTCTGCGAACTCAGACATTCCAACGGCTAGTTGTGAAATGGGTTTTTCACTGCCATTAATCAATGCGAATTAGTCGGTACCTCTTATCTTTGTTATTAAGGAGGCTGCCTACCATAGAAGATAACCGTAAAAAAGTTTTTAAACCACAGTTTTCTTAACCCAAATTTAATGCTGATTTCAAATATGCAAAGAAAAAA
>JAABNW020157213.1:0-12047 GCA_015164035.2 Radianthus crispa | reverse complement strand
TTAAAACTTATTCAAGAGGAGTTGTTGTACCTCTCAAGTAAATCACTTTTCAATCTGGCTTTAAATTGCAAGAAATTAAATTTCTTGTTCACCTCATTAATGGAGTTCCAAACTTTGGCACCAGCAAATTTGATGTTAAATTTCCCAAAATTTGTTCTTGCCTTAGGAATACAAAATGAAGATTTACTTGCAAGGCGTGTATTGTAATTATGAACAGTGTTCACTTCTTTGAAAAATAAGTTAAACGATTTAGGTAATTTTTTCGAATGAAATTTATGCATAAACAGTGCATTGTTAAAGTAGACTAGATCAGAAAACTTTAGGATTTTGAGTTTAAAAAAGAAAGGATTAGTATGAGCATTATAATCTGAGAATGTAATAAGTCTTATAGCTCTCTTTTGAAGAATAAACAATGGTTCAAGAGAGGAACTATATGTGTTACCCCAAGCAGTAATACCATAAGTTAGGAATGGATAGATAAGGGTATAATACAGAGTGACACATATATCAGTATTGATAAAATGGCGAAGCTTAGAGATAATACCAATATTGCGTTTTAATTTACTAGAAATATGCGAGATCTGAGATTTCCAATTAAGATGACAATCAAAAACAATGCCTAGATAGTTGATATTATATTCCCTTTTAAGGGGTTTATTATTTAAAGTTAATAAGACAGAGTGGTTCAGTTTCTTCTGGTAAGGATGGAAGATGACAAAATTGGATTTATCAATGTTTAGGGAAAGCTTATTGGCACAGAGCCATTCGTGTATAGATATTAATTGATCATTTATGAGAGATTCAAGCTGAGTGAGGCTCTTGCTTGAAAAAAAAAGATTTGAGTCATCTGCAAATAAATGTAGATCAAGTCCTTTGCAGCATAAATTAAAATCATTTATGTATAAAAGGAAGAGTATTGGACCCAATACAGATCCCTGTGGTACGCCACAAGAGATTGGTAATAGATCCGATTTTACACTCCCCAATGATACAAATTGGAATCTGTTTTGCAGATATGACTTAAACCATGTGTTCGCAAGGCCCCTGATACCAAGCAGATCAAGTTTTTGCAATAGAATTGTATGGTTAACAGTATCAAAGGCCTTAGATAAATCTAAAAATACTCCACATGCATATGAGCCATCATCAATTGCTGTTTGAATTTTGTCAGTTATTGAGAGAATAGCATGCAAAGTGGAATGGTTTGTTCTGAAACCAAATTGTTTTTCATATAGAATACTATTTTTAGCAATGAAGCTTGTAAGACGTTTACATACAATTCTTTCCAAAAGACGATTGAAGATTGAAAGCAAGGAAATAGGACGATAATTATTAACATCAAGTTGGGAGCCTTTTTTGTGTACTGGTATAACATTAGCTATCTTAAAATTACTAGGTACACAGCCGGATGCAAGGGAAAAGTTAAAAATGTTTTCCAGAGGTCTAGATAACTGGTGCTTGAGAAGTTTAAGAATCTTGGTAGGAATACTGTAAGGACCAGTTGACTTTGACATATGGATTTTATCAATTTCGTCTTCAATTTCTTCTGAACATGTAGGATTCAAATAAAGAGAATCAACAATATTATAGCTTGACAAAAAAGACAGAGGAGATTTTCTTACATAGGGTATAGAGGAAGAAAGCTTTTGACCAATATTAGTAAAAAATGAATTAAATGCATCAGCAATTTGTTTACTATCAGTTATTTCATTATTATCAATTAAGAGTTTTGATGGAAAGCCTCTATTACCAGATTTCATGCTAATAATTTCTTTTATGCCCTTCCAAATATTCTTTATATGAGACTTGTTGGATTCAAAATATGTGTTATAGTAATTAGTTTTACTGACTTGAACCAGGTGGTTTAATTTGTTACGATACAATTTGAATTTCTTAAAGTAATATGGATTTTTATTTGTAATATATTTCTTATATAACTTATTTTTTACTGAAATCGAACATTGTATGGCTGGGGTTATCCATGGTTTACTTTTAAATTTAATTTCTTTTCTACTTAATTTCTTTAGTGGAATATGTTTATCAATTATATTGGTCAGCTTAGAGTAAAAGGTGTTAAACTGCAAATCACAGTTAGTTAATGAAGAGGAGAAGGACCAATCATTATCCTTTACCTCTTGGATAAGACTGGATTCATCAAATTTTGAGTAGTCACGCTTAAAAATTTCAATTTTTTTGGGGATAGCTGGAAGCTTATTGATGATAAGGAAATTAGCAAGATGATCAGAAATATCATATATTATGTTACCACTAACAGTGTGATGAGAAATGGAATTGAAAAAAATATTATCAATTAGAGTTGCTGAGTGGTCTGTAATTCTGGTTGGTTGCAGTATATGAGGATTAAAGAAGTAAGATGTTAAAACAGTGTTAGATTGTCGATGATTTGCTTGATAGGTTGTAATTTGGCATCAATTGCTTTATCAATTAAATTTTGTAAATTATCTTGATCCATGACTTCTTAACGTAGAGATAAAACGAAGAAAATAATAAACAACAACGACTATAGGTCTTAAACTGGACAAAAATTCAGTTAAGGCGGGAGATCCAAAATCGCCATGTTGCTCCACCGACCGCTGACCGATTTGCCAGCACCTTCAATATAACATATACTTTATTCCTAGAAGATTTCATTCCAAAACTATGCAAATTAATACTACAAAATCTAAGAAAACTAGTACTTGCCTTCTCATTTCTCTTCGCCATTTTTGCTTTTCCCTCCGAAATGGATGGCTCTGATTGGTCAATTTTTGCTACCGTGAATCTTCCCGCGCTGTGTCCAACATCCAACCCCCTGGATTACCCTGGATTACCCCCTGGTAACCCCCTGGTTATATTGTCCACTAGAGGCCACAGGGAGCCCAAGCTTGTTTTTTTGTGCCTGATTACAACAAATTTATCTGATTCAATAAAACGTTTTTTTTTACAAAAAATTTATTTACGTGAATTTGTTTATACATACACCTCTCTTATGCTCTATTCTTAGCTCACACCTGGTTTTATCACCATTTGAGCATTAGCTCCCTGTGCTATTATTAATCGAGATCAAGCGACCGTCCATTACACTTTTGACGTAGGCAATTTATCTTGCTCATTAAGTTTTTCTTACTCTTCACCGATGTGCAGAATTTTTTTTTTATCTTGCAAGGAGCCATCACATAACGTGTTTTGTTTCCCACTTCCCACAACCTTTTCGCGCGTATCGCTGAGGCCTGCGGTTTCAAAACAAGTTGTTTGACAGTCTTCACACAAGAAAGTTGTCTAATATTCTAATATTTTGAAGGATTACCATTGTTTCCGTTTCCAGATTACTTTGGATATATAAACTTTTTTGTATACTGGTATGAATATTTATAGCCTTTGTATATATTTGAATACTCTCCCAATGCTCTTCCCGCTACCCGCGTTTACGCCGGTCGTGCTATGAGTATGATACGTGATGATATGTAGTGGTTGTCCAACAAGACACGAACCAGACGCGTCACCTGAATCCAGGCACCGGAAGTCACTTATCAATTCCTTTTAAATAGACTTTTCCATGGCTAGTAATTTCTGTATGACTTTTAATAATTTTTAATGCTCTTACTTTCTTTTCCTTTCTTTTAATACTTTCCGCAGTCTTTTTTCTTCAAAGTTTAACACTAACCGAGAACCGGAGCTATTAGGTCCCATACGTTGTCTTCCTACCGGTCTGCCAGTCGTCTGCGGTCTCAGACAAACTGGCCATTATGCACCAATCAAAGTAAACACCGACCCCACCCCACCCTGGGACATAGGTGGGGATTTGTATTGAATGGCGAAACTGATAAATGCCCAACCATATGGGGCAAGAAATGTGCTGCAAAGGCCCCACCCCCAGCTCGACTAAAACGTGGAACGATAGACTACCTTAGGTGGGGATGACAAAATGGTGCAAATGACCCACATCCCGGGGTGGGGGGTGGTCGGGGTTTACTTTGACTGGTGTATTATACCTAGATTTTACTGCTCTAAACATGATTTTTTTTAAAACTTTATGCCATGCTTTTAAAATTATCGATCACGTAGGTGAAAGTTAATAGTAATATGGACTGGTTAATTGGGCTACAATATGAATATTATTGACTATTAGTGACTTCCGGTGTTTGGATTTAAGTGATGCGTCTAGTTCATGTCTCGTTTGACAGGCCCTTAGAGCATTCACACTATCTGATCAAAAAACGTTTCCCATCCTAGGGCACTTTTACGATTTTGAAGGATTACCGTTGTTTCCGTTTAAGCGTGACTCCACACAAGACTCAACATTGTTATAGTCTACACTGTACATTAGATGGACGTCAATCATTTTCTACCAACTCAAATATTACTTGGATAAATTATTTTCTACGAGTTTATAAGAGCTGTATACTGCTTTTTTCTGTCTATATCGTTCATTTCTTTCTTGTAAAATGTATTATTTTTAAAATTTTATGGTGATTGACGTCCATCGAATGCACAGTGCAAGCTAAAATGCTGAAGTATTGGGGGTCGTTCTTCAGCGGAAACGACGGTAAAAGTAATCTAAAATAACTTTTATGCATGTTTTATTTTTCAAAGTGATTTATATTCTTACACAAAAACGGCATGGAGTCGACGTGCGAGTCAGAACGACAACAGTCCAGCAACAATCTTCTTGAAAACACTTGCATGACTTGATTCAGTTAATTATTTCCAGATTACTTTGGATATATAAACTATTTTGTATACTGGTATGAATATTTATAGCCTTTGTATATATTTGAATACTCTCCCAATGCTCTTCCCGCTACCCGCGTTTACGCCGGTCGTGCTATGAGTATGATACGTGATGATATGTAGTGGTTGTCCAACAAGACACGAACCAGACGCGTCACCTGAATCCAGGCACCGGAAGTCACTTATCAATTCCTTTTAAATAGACTTTTCCATGGCTAGTAATTTCTGTATGACTTTTAATAATTTTTAATGCTCTTACTTTCTTTTCCTTTCTTTTAATACTTTCCGCAGTCTTTTTTCTTCAAAGTTTAACACTAAGCGAGAACCGGAGCTATTAGGTCCCATACGTTGTCTTCCTACCGGTCTGCCAGTCGTCTGCGGTCTCAGACAGTCTGCGTTTTGTCCAAAAAATGTAACTGGTATAATGACTGCCACCTAATACATTTTCTCTATATGGTTTTCACGAGAACATTATAGATAGTTAGTGTAATTTATTACGCCAAATTTAAACATATCAAAAAAACAAATAAAAACCGATGCTCTCTTTCTTTCCGTCTTCAGCGAGGTGTTATGATGGATTTACAACGCGTGAGATTTTTAGGTATATTCCTTCATTTCCGGCCCTTTGTTAGAAGAAATTCTAACACCTACTAGATCCATTCAAAGGAACCTGACTAGTTTATTCGGTAGTCAGTTTGCCATGGACCCTCAAGTTGACCGTCCCGTCGAAGAAGCGCCAAACAGTATTGAAACAGAAGAGATGGAGGAAGTAGAAAGGGATGGTGCGCAAGAAGTAGACCCTAACAAGCTCATACAGAAAGAAAACGTTTTAGGGTTTGAACGTCCCTCTGGTTTTGAGGCAGTAACCAATTTTTATGTAAAAGTTTGCGGTTATGTTGGTGATGGTGGACATGTATTGGGCTGTGTTCTCAAACTAGAGCTAGCAGTCGTGGACCCTCTACGTGATGAGCCTGGTTGCAGTGACCACACGTAAGTCAAAACGTTTTTTCTGTCATTATTTTAATTGATAGTGAATAGAACAAAAGGTCTACCAGTCACGGTGGTGGGTTTCTCTTGTCGAATCTCCAGATTATTTAGTAATTCCAATCGTTATCGCTGAGCAAGGATGCTACTGATAGAGTCTGGTGTAGCAACAGTATTTATCGAACAAGACGCTCTAGGGGCGTACCTACACTCATGCCCATTGATGAAATGCGCTTTTTTTCTAAAAGAACATGAATGCCTGAAAAATAAGCCTCCTAGTGCACTTAAGCTCATATGGCATTCGTTTTCGTTCATTTGGCATTTCATTCGTTAAACGACCCATACTGACGTCTTGTAGTGTGGCTCTATCACGAACGGCGTATGCGTCTTGGACGTCCCCGAAGCAAAAAAAACTCCCCTAATGTATCTTCAATTAAAATTCTTCGTTTGCACGTCTTCATCGCGGCCATGTTGGAGGAATTTTAACAAAGGATTCTTCATTAGTATCTATTATCAATACCGCCACCATGGCCGCCGTTTCTTTGTCTTTTGATTCTCTTAGGAATGCTTGCAGACCATCAATACCATTTTCCCCCAGTCCGAGTTCCAAACAATGCGCAATGTTTTCATGTCTCGTTCAAACACGTGGTTTAATTTGGAAATTTTTAGGTCTAAAAGATCAACTAAGATAGGTTGGGTGATCGAGGTTCCATAGAAACTCAATTCAAGTGATTTATAAAAAAAAGCTTCTAGTACATAGATTCAACTGGAAAGTCTACTTTAAATCACTTGAATACAAAATTATCTGGGTAAAACGGGATATACAGTCCTATGGTTAGTGATTTAAGAAAACCGAGTCAGTCATGTTATGTTATAAGATCGAGATACAAAGCCCGGGCCTAGATTCAGCTGGCCTGATAGGCCTGGAAGTGAGTGATTAAAGTGTTTTGTTACTTTTTAAAAGTTGATGTTAAAAAATGTTCTCTGTTACGTTTATTAAATATATTTTTATCTTGTTTGTTTAGGAGATTTTATCTTACCAACCGCCAGTTAGGTAATCATGGGGCTATAATCAACGCCCTCACAGAGAGATCAAAGGCTGTATGGGTTGCTCAATCTAAGGATACTTTCCTACCACAATTTATATATAAACAGTGTGCCTCATATGTAGCAGGGAGCAACCCCAGAAGGTTTAAACCCGTAAAGGTGAATGTTAATCAATCACATGCCAGTTTACTGCTTCTTGCAAGTCTGATTTTTTGTAGTTTCATTTATTATGATTTATCTAAAATTTGTAGGTTATAGGAAAGCAACCGAACAGTAATGTTTGGGTTTTCAATTCTGAAGTCCAGATGGATGCCGAGGGGAATGTTATTCCAATTGAAAGACAAGAATATGTCATATTCCAAGAATGTGAAAGTGGCCTACCTCAGTTAGTAAATGTAACAGGAGGTAAATTGACACGTTCATGTTTTATAATGGAAGGTTCATTTATGTGCCAAGAGGGCAAGAAGATTTTTAAGTCTATCTATCGTCTATTTTTTATCAATTACCATGCAAGGGAACCAGCAAATATCTTCTTATTTAGCCTAAGTATGATGCAGTACCAAGGAGTTTCCTCAGCAGAATAGATCTTGAATTAACCACTTAATCTCATCATCTAACTTTTTCCTGAAAATATTCCTTCAGTTAAACCTTCTTTTGCATTATAGATTTTGACAATGGGGAGTCATTGAAAGAGCTCATTCTTGCTGAAAGGCAACTCCTGAAAAACAACTTCCCAGCAGTATTGCTTGCACATGGTGCCAGCACCATGGCTGCGAACTACAGATTGATTGTTGATGAATGTGATGGATGTGCCACACCTGTTCTTATGGGGTCTCCTGTAGCAGGCAAGACCACGTCCCTCAAGGCAGTCCTGAGTGTCTTTGGGCAGCCTCATTCTAGTAGTGGTAAGATGTTACATATTAATGATTTACTGTTTCCTTCAAGTATTGACTTGAACTTTTTCCTATATTGACTTCCTATAGTATTTTGTGGGCACACCTTTCATTTTTATTTGCCTTGTCGATAGCTTTAATCCACAGTTATCAATTTGATATTGATACCAATTATATATTAATACTGCCACTTAGAAGTGTACAAGCAAAGCTTCTTTACAGGTTTTTTCTGTTGTTTCCCTTGTACCTGAGTAACGTGTAGACTCTTGTGACTTCCAGCATGAAAAACTGTTAATGCTTCAGAATATTTGAGAATTCCTCAAAATCAAACAGATTGATCTTTGAAATAGTCTTATTTGCTTTTCTTTATCTTGAAGTTGATGATCATGTTTTCCTTTGAGCTGTCATCAGAGAAAGAGGCCTACTTAAAGAATTGGATGCAGACACTGTAGTAAACATACTTGCATCAAAAAAGAAGGCTTAGAGCTAGTTCTACAAGTCTAAACTTAAAATTTGTCCAGGCTCCCTACTCCCCTAGATGCTAAAACAGTTGTGAACTTATGTTTCTAGCTGGTATATCAACAGTTGGAACTATAATAACTTATTCATATTTCTCAATGCAATTTTTTATAATTATGCAGACAGACACCTTGAAAAGTTCCCACACTGTCTCTTACTGTTCTATTACATTTAGAATCAACAGCCAAGTATATTGAAATGAGACAATCCCTCACAACTATTCCATTTGGATGGGATGATGCCTCAGATAAAAAAAGCATCAAGACCATTCTGGTCAATTCATATAATGCAGTAAGGACAATTAATGTAATTTTTTTTCAAATAGAACATTTTTCATATGAGTGGGAAACATTTGAGGAAAGAATACTGTACTGTCAGTAACAGTGCCAGTAATATCTATTTCTATCTAAACATTCTAAAATTCTGCAGTGACAATTTGCGCAGCAACTATTACAGCCAGTTCCCGCTCATATGAAAACCACTACAGTCATGGCTAACTAAGGGCAAATGTAACACCTTGAAATACACCAGAAAAACCGGTAAAAATGACCACCCAGAGCTCCACAATTAATACAATGTATTAACTTTCAATTCCCCTAAAGTTTCATCATAATTCATTACTTTTTATCTTGTATCACCAAGTATTATTTTTTGATTGTATCTTCGATTTCATTAAATAATTGCCAGTGTGGAAGTGCAAGTGTCAGAGGTACATCCATACCTCTCACAGTCCCAATAGTGACCACCAATATGGACTTTGAAGAATTGAAGTAAGTTGCCCATTTCTTGATGTAAATAGACCTTTTGCGCACTAGCCTAATTTTCTTTTAAACCAAAACAATGAACCCTGAAATACCAAAAAGTATACCTAACATAGAAGCTCTGAAAAAATCTAGTAAGCTTCATCTAAAATCTTGAAAGTTATACATCCCCAGACAATACATTTATAAAATAGCAGATTTTAAAAATTTATAACATAACAAGAAGCTCTTGAAAACATGTGAAACCAGCTGAAATGTCATTAGGTGTATTTATTGATACTTATTATACCAATTATTTTGCTGATTCTACTTTTAAAGGGATCTAAATGCATGTTGGATACTGTTGAACTCATTGGATGAAAAAACACTTTTCTTTGACATAACTTATTACTGAAATTGAGTTATAATCAATTCATTTTGGTTGTTTAATTTATAATTTTAAGGTATAAATCAAGATGGCTTCGCATACCCTTTAAAGAACCATCACCCAAACTGTCAGGTATTGAAAAATCTAGGGCAGAGCAGCGACTGAGAAGTGCAATGAGGCATTCTAGCAAGTCCATCTCGATCGTCACTTCAAGCATGAAGAAGTATATTGAGGATAGGCTGAACGACCAGGACTTTGAGGAAGTTGTAAAATTTATGGATCAAGAAGGTCAGACAGTGGACCAACGAGCAAGAGGAATGTTTGAAATCATGCTCTTCTGTACTATAAAGGTTGGTAATAACAACACAATAAGTACACATAAGGCTGTTCTCATTTTTGATCGCAAATTGATTGTAATCACAAAGACGCACTAATAAGTCCAAAGGGAAACAAAATGTTTCTCATTCTGGCCTGCATCATTTTTGACTGTCATTTGTTATTTGAAAAATTGGGGTGGGAACCAATTCAGGTTATAAATAGAAATTATGAAACCTTTCATTAAGGATATTAGTCAAAGCAATATGCTTGAATATAGTCGTGTACAGTGTTTTTTCTAAATGCAGAATTCAAATTATCTTCAAAGAGAGTCACTAATTCCCCCTAAAACATTTGGTTTTCTTACTTGACCTACAAGAATATTTTTATCTCCTAACAAATTTTAGATCTTAAAGGAGGTTGGATTGCAAGAGTTTATTCCAGAGGTCAACAACCACATGGTGAATGTGGTCATTCCCAGTTATATTTCATCGTCAAGTGCCTCCCACAGCAGTGGGCAAGCAGAAAGCTCCTCATCAAATGACGAGATTATCAAGCAACTACTGCAGTCACAAATGTTGGACTGTGTGTCTGGCAGTGACCCAAATACTGTGAGTAAGAATTTCAAGGTATTATTTTAAATCTTGAGCTTGCTTTTTAAGGCTGATTTACATGAAACAACTTTTGCTTACCATACTTATACAACATGCCTTTAATTGTCATAAGGATTCTATAACACTTTTTAACAGTTGTAACTGTGTTGTATGGATGGCATAAGCAGATTTCATGACAATGTTAGCAAAAGTTGTACCATGTAAATTAGCCTCAAAGAAAAATGTATATAAATTGTGACTGACAAGATGGAGAGACAAGAATTCCTGTTACTCCGAGTTTCATGCTCACACACTCATCATACAGTGCGTGAGCATGAAACTCGAAGTGACGAAACTCGAAGTGACAGGAATTATTGTCTCTCCATTTTATCTTTCCTTAAGCATAGCTCTACACTTTAAGTGTATTGAGCACTATTTAATGGCATTAGCCCCTTTATTACACGTGTAAATTATGTGACTGTATAAAAAAGTACAGTCTATTTCAAAACGCATAATTGTCAGTCAGAGATCTGAAATCTGTGACTTCAACATTTTTATTCACACTTGAAAGAAAGTGAATTATTACTAGTTTGTAGCTTACAAGAAGTTAATATACAAATACACCAACACCCATAAACAATAAATTATGATTTTAAACCTGAAAAGAGTGATTTTGTAACCACTTCCCTCCTACACATCCATTTAGGTCACAGATTCCAGATCTCTAATTGACAACATTTTTGAAACAGGTCTATATTATAAGATTATATTGTTGATATTGATTTCATAAAATAATTACTTCTAATAATTTGTTTTTATTAAAGGTCCTGAAGTTCTTTGATCAAGACTTTGTGCCATCAAAATGCACTTGTGGGAATTGCTTAACATTTAATGTTGCAGAGATGTTAAACTTTCTCAGTCAAAAATTGGAGGAAGCTATGCCTGCAGGGATAACTCCTGCATCACTTCGAAATTATATTAAAAAGACAGGAATCGGGTGTGTTGGCCACCAAGTCAAATTCCGAGGTGCAACCAAACAGGTCCATGCTGTCCATGTGCAGCGCACATGGTTCCCAGCAGAAAAAATGGATGGAATAGACCAAAGTAATTGATTAAATCAAATTATATAACTATATATAAAATACAGTTTTTGTTTAGATAATTTTAGTGTAGTTTTAAATTAATTACCTTATGTTTTCACATAAGTGGAACCTAAATGCAATAAAAAACAAAAGGGAAGAAAATATACCAATACAATATACAATATATACAATATATATTTCTTATAGTCAAATTAAATAATTCTGTGGTGCTTATTGTATAAGTAATTGCAATTATTTGTCACCAATTTAGAATTTGGCAAGAGAAACAAGTCCATAAAAAGAACAAAGAAGCAAGTACTAGGTGAACCAAAACCTAAAGGTGAGAATGTAATAGCTATAGCAAAGCATGCATCATCACCCTGGGTATAATAATTCGATTCAGTTTTAAAGGGAGACTACACTGTACTGTACAATCTTTTGTTATATTCAGGTTGAAAGTATCAAATTTTAAAGTTATTTTTCAGAATCACACATAATCAATTCTCTTATAATCAAAGTATCAGTAGAAAAGAAACGAAAAAAGGAACAAAACATCCGAACACAATTGGAAGAAATATCAAATAAGCTCATTGGGTGACCTCTTGGCTTATTAGTAATAAAGTAAATCAAGAATTCATTGGACCTGTACCTACGTGAAGTGAGATGACATGTATTAAATATGATGTGTTAATTTTATTGACTGCATGCTTGCCCATGTTTTCACAGACCAAGAAGTGCAACAAGCCAGTGGAACA
>JAABNW020157102.1:0-12048 GCA_015164035.2 Radianthus crispa | reverse complement strand
TAGATGCCTTCCCTAAAATCCCCGAGAATTACCAAGAATCCACGGCATCTGGTGGCTCAGGTAGGGATTTAATATTGCGATTGCAGTGTAGTTAAATTACAATGGTTTTTTTAGGTAAAATTTTTGTAAAAGTCTTGAATTTTTGGCCTCCAAAGTTTTCCACGTTTTACAAGCTTATACAAGGAAGTTTGATAAGCTTACTGCAAGTCAGCTAGCAGAGTTTGCGAGGACATTTATTATTCATTTTAAGAGAATTTTAAGCTGTACGAAAAATTTATTTTTCTGGAAAAAATGTTATATTTGTCCCAAAATATAAGTTCACAGTACTTCTTGTATGGCATAAACTGCTTGCAGTGAAATCTTACGCTCTGATTGGCTGTTTCTCAGGACAGATCCAGTAGTAATGCCCATGGTCAATACGAAAACTCTTGGAAGCATTTGAAAACTAACTGAAATTCTTGTTTGAACAATGGAATTAACAAGAATTTGCATGCCACATGATCATTTTGGTTGTCTGAACAAGTCATGTGTGTAGTTCGAATAATGTAGACAATTCCATAGTTATTTTCAGGCTGTCAACAGTTCAGATGAATTTGGTAATAACAGCAGTGGATGTAAAACTAAAGGAACAGCAAAACTTCATGATCAAAACCTCAAAAATACCAGATGTAACAAATTATAAAATAACTGATAGAAATCTCATGTTCTGGTTGGCCAAAACTGATTATGCTTGCATGCACAGATGAAATTCTATTGCAGCTGTTTTCATAATTTGGTTTACTGCATGAAGATATATCAAAAGTAGTGTCATTCAATATGTAAGGTGTCCATTTGTAACAAGAATAAAAGTTAGTTTGGGACCACAAAATGCACCCACAATTCCACAACAGCAAGAGTCTGTTAGCCTGCTTGCAGCTGGAAAATTTCTCAGAAATAACTAGACGGTTATTTCCAAGCAATTTTCCAGCTGCATGCAAGCTAAAGTCTATAAGAGCATTAGTTATGTACATATACATTTCTTTCTCCTTTTTTTATCCTGCACACACAATTCATGCATTCTGACACACAGGGTAGTTTGAAGGCAACCAAATTCAAATTGTTTGCGATAATTACGCTGCTTATGGCCTCGCGCACGCTGTTGGTGTACACATTTTTTGATTTACAGTCTAATGCTATGTTTTGTCTGGTATTTTATTTGAAATTTAATGAAATTAGTCAAAATTCTAATGCGAGTAAAACAATTTTATGTGCATTAAGGTTAGGTATCCAAATGACTAAAATTTTATCTATAACATTGGAAAAAGATGGAATTTGTGAATTTGGTCTTCATGAATTTTGCAAATTTTAGGCATTTTTTAACTAAAATCGAAAAACTAAATTTGAATTTATTGGAAACAGGGATTATGGCTTTCCAAAAAATCAAATAAAGTCTGATGCACATGAATTGTAGTTTCTTTTTACCTTATTATTTTCATGATCAATGAGACAATTTTAAAGATAGCGGATCTTTTGTAGCATTAGACTGCCATTATCTCCATTTTTTATCATCGTGCTTGCGCTTGTTTTGATCGAGCATCGAGCATTCATGCATGAATATCCTGCATTTTAGAAATCTTATCGAGCTTTGAGCATTTGGCTTGATGAAGGCACGATTTAGCTGTGGTTATGCATGATGTAGGCTCGATGTGTAGGCAATCAAGGCTCCATAGATGCACGATCAAGGCTCGATTCGTAAGATATATGTATACGAGATCAAGACTCAATAGGCTCGATGAATGCACGACCAAAGCTATGAGATTAAATAACTAAGGGAGCATTTATTTTTTAGGAGGAGGGGGGCGGAGGAATTGAGGGGGGTCAAAAAAAATTTACTTTTTGAAAGGGGGGTCAAATTATTTTTATACTAAAACCACGGGGGTGGGGAATTTTTAGATTTGGAAGTGGAGTGGGTCATCAAACATACAGTAGTGCAATTCCTCAGGGGGGGCATGCATATTTTTGTTTCCTATTCTCATAATTCCTCCGGCCCCCCTTCCTCCCCCTAAAAAAATGAATGGTCCCTTAACACAATTTCATAAAATTGTCTGATGAAAATAAGAAATACTTGTTTTCAAGGAATAGATTAGAAAATTCAAACATTGTATTCAGCCTTTGGCTATTTCAATTGATAGATCAAGTTATTATTACAAAATAAAGCAAAAAACACTGTGAATCTGATAATTAAACGTTTTTATTTTTTTACTTTTTCTACATGATGTAAGACATGCACTGTACTTTATGTTAAATTGTGGCTGCTTGCCGAACGACAAAAAATCATTCGTTTTGTGTGATTCACTTCCTTACAAGTTAAGAGGCCTAACTACATGTTACCAAAGCACGTTGTGATTTACACTGACTCGATATGTACGCATGTTCGGATACATGTTGGCTCGATGTATGCACGTTCCGGGCTCGACGTAGGCTCCATTTTCGCATGTTCTAGGCTCGATGTGGGATCGATCTAAATGAGCTCAGGGCTCGATGGAAGTACGATTATCGGACCATGCTTTGAGGCTCGATAATCGTGCTCTTACAGTAAGAGCGATAAACATGCATGTTTCAAGTATGATCTCTAAACTCCAATCAGGTGCTAAAATTATGTTACTCCAGTGTAAACCAACATCATTCATGAAGGCTTATGATAATTCTGTGACCCAGTGACTTCATACTCTTGGCCGAAATCTGGCCTTTTCACTTCCATCAATCAAATTTTACGATGAACCGAGCTCATTCCAATCTGCACAAGCGATAAGAAATTTTCACTCAGCCAATTAATAACGGATGTTCGCATGCTAGAAATCAATGACATTTTGATTTAGCCAAACTGGTGTAAACATATGTTGAGAAGATACCTTTATAGAAATATTTGACCCCATTTTTATACCAGATCATTGGAGGTTTATTCAAATTTCAGTAGCATGTAAGAATGGCTGTTGGATTCCTTCAATTGGTTGCCATTGGAATAAAATTGAAATCCATTGTAAATATGAGTAACACACAAGACACTGCCACACCAGGCAAGCATGTGACCTTAACAAGGATAGGACAGAGGATTATCATAAACACTGTAAGCCATGGAAGTGGCTGAACTTGCAGAATTTTGAGAGAAGCAGTAATAACCCATAATGCTAACCTGAATTTTTTTCTCTTTTTTTTTAAAGTTACTTTGGTGATCTCTTTGTTTATATTTATTCTGGTGGTATCAGAGTTTTGGTATTACCGAGCAGTGGAATCAAAATATAGTTATGAAGTTGATACCGATTATGATAGGTGAGTCTTGTTACTAGGTGAATGTAAATAAAAAGAAGCCTACTGTATGCCATAGAGTGAATTTCGTATCAGTGGGAAATGGACCGTACTGTACAGTGACTGTATTGTGACCGTAATCTAAGGACTGTAACAGTGATCTAACAAAACATGCATGCACCGTAAACTTGCTTTTCCGTAATGTAGCAGTGTCCATACCGTAACTCTTAAGATCCGTTTCCCACTCCTACGAAATTCACTCTAATGCCAATCTTTCTCAAATATGAAAGACCCTTTTAGCTTCAGCCTAAGGTTTCTATTTGGTTCTATTGGAGAAAAATGTTTGAATTGTGCAAATGTTAATCAAAGAAAATGATAGTGAAGTGAAAGAAATTTAATTGGTCTATAATTAAAAACATGTGGCTTATTATGATGATGGTGATGATGAGAACAATGGCCACCACAAGAATGGTGATGATGATGATGATACTACACTATGCTCTGTATTTTTTCCAGGGGCTCAAAGGGCCCACCAATCCAAAATTTTAGAAAGTATTCATTGGATAATTTAAGTGCTATTGGAGGTGCAAAAAGTTGAAATTTGGGCCCGGTTAGAACACTGCTCTGGTAGTTGTTTATTCTATGATTATTAAACAACAACCAATAGTTAATATTCAAACTTTGTGCACAGTACTAAATTCTGGTAGCTGATTGGCTCACCAGCATTCGACAGGCTTTACAGCATGATTTTCATGACATACTGTACATTTTCACAATAGCCACTACTGAATTTTTTTATGCTGTGCACTCAGTTAGAACATTAAAAGGGGTAGAGACTTTTAGTTTGTGCTTTACCGGCAAGTAACTGCACATGCTGACTGTAGAATGAACTTGAAAATCTTCATGCAGCACTCCCATGGTCAAGGAAAAGTCAGTGATTTTTGAAATTTTTTCCATATTATCAGGGCAATTTGATTTTGGTCAGTGAACTTTTGCAATTGACCCAAAATTCAGTGAAAAGTCAGGGAATTCCTGTCAGCGCTTACAAAATCATTTCAAGTTCAGAATTCTTAGTCAGGCTTCCTGTGGATGAACTACCTTCAGATATAATTTCTTTGTAAGTAAGCTTGCCCTGTGTGGTCATTGAGAAATGTTTTTGGTCAGGAAATTGTCAGGGAAAAGTCAGGGAGTTATATTTTTCCAGATGAGTGGGAACCCTGCTCGGCCTCATGCTATTTGATTTCTGTTCATTCTACAGCCAACGCCTGCGTGTATTTGCCGATAAAGCGTAATTACACAGTATTTACACAGTATTTATTATTATTTAAGTAATCAGTATAATTACATAATATCACGTTCCTGCATATAGCTATATAGCTAGTCTAGGCGGGATTGTGAAGATAAAAGTCATACATACAATAAACAATTTACAATTTCTATATACATTACAATTTATATGATATAAATTAGACTATTTACATATTGAATTGGTTTGGAATGTTCTTCGAATGCTTTTTTTTTAAATTATTATTATTAATTAGCTGCTTATTTACAAGAAGTAGACATAAAATATGGGGTATTATAAATCAAAAAAATGTAAGTAATTTTCTTTTAGCTAAACTTAAAGCATATGGAATTTAAACAAAATTAATTATTAAAGGTTAACCTAGCCTTTCATTGTAATTACACCTATTGTTTTTCTTGATTCCAGTAAACTTTTAGTTAATGTGGATTTAACAGTTGCAATGAAATGTGATGGTAAGTGCTTGAGTATAACACTTATTTCAATAGGCAATTTGCATTATTGCATCATATACTACAACTACCAGAATCTTTTGCACTCTTTCTTTTGTTCAGTTCATTAGCAACAATTGTCTTGCTATTCTTGTGAGATTTGGCAAATTTGAATGAGAAAGAAAATATGCAAAGCATTCTGATAGTTGTAGTAAAATGACGCTATCATGTAAATCGCCTATTATCCTTGTCAGACTGAGAATTGTAATCTGTGACCCAAAGGAATTGTGGACTTTGAGCTTTTAATATAAAATTGAAAGAAACTGAATAATTTTCCAGTTCATACAGTACCGCTCAAATGTAACTTACCATTGTCTCGCGATACGAGTTTATCGTATCGTGATATGAGAAAATTTTCTCGCAATACGATAAACTCGTCTCGCGAAACTCTCCATATTCATCCTTGATCTGTAAGTGATTCGAGAATTAACAATGCATTCTTACCACTTTGTTGCAGTCATGTTATGTAAGCGTGTAGTGTGCTAAGTTTTTCTGTTTGCCGTTCTGTTTAGACGACTAATTTAACGCGACACTCCGTCAAGAGTTTTGATGAGGACATATCGTGTAAACTTTTGAATAGAATTCATGGCTTTAAGTGAACATCCAGTATAATAAAACTTATAATAATATTATACCAACTAGTATTTAGGGTGTAAAAATATTGTTTAAAAGGTCGAGTTATCGAATTTCATAATTCATCATAATTCCTAATATGATCTGACACTAATTTCACTGAGATTTCGAGTAATTTCTTTTGAAAATAACATTGTCAAACCATTCTTCAAAGGATGACTGCCATGAACTACTGATCAATTCAGAGAGAGAAGAAAAATGATAAAAGTTTGAAAATATGCGATGATAAAAGCGAAAACTTCTCTGCTGTCACGTCCGTGCAAAGCATGCTTACTTGTAGATTTCCGGCACGAGGTAAAAATAACATAATTGATGGAAAGAATGTTAACATTTATAAAGTATTTTATTCGTAAATACTAAAACTTTAAATTAATGTACATGAAGATAAATATTTCAATATTATGATAGCACTTAATTTACAAAATTATACAAAGCGCGAGGGCTGGAGTACTTTAGTGATAATGTCCAGAGGCTTTGCCTTCCCGTTCAATTTGTCATGGGTTTGTTGTTTTCACTCTTCAAAATATGAAAATCCCTTTAAAACTTGTTGGAGTAAGCTGAAGTTTGAACTTTCAACAACCGAAATGATTATTAAGAAAATTATCTGGTGAAAGCAATAATAAATTGCCACGGGTTTGTTGTTTTCGCTTCTCTGATCAGGAAATGTTTATGGCTCCAGTTACAAAAGATGTTTAAGGGGCCGTTTACATGGTAAAAAGTTGTCCCTGGTAGCAGGGTTACCCCTCACTTGAGCCAACTATGCCGAGTGTTTATATGGAAAAAAAGCTGTCCCTTGAATCTGGGTCAACCACCGAGTTTGGGAACGATCGAATACACTGCGCATGTTCAAGAGATGTATGTAGTTGGCTCGGGTTTTGTCTTGGTCGCCCTAGGCAATGTGTTTACACGGAGAAAACAGAGGGAAAGTTGTCTCGGGTAAAAGGATAACCCCTTTACGCAAAGAGGGTAACCCTACCGGTAGGGTAACCCCTCTAGCCAAGACAAGTAAAAGTTTCTCATGTAAACACTCGATACTTGATTTACTAGAAATCATAGAAAAGTTGGCTTGCCTAGGGTGACCCCGGGAGGAGGGTAACACTACTGCCCAGGGACAACTTTTTCCCATATAAATGGCCCCTAAGAAAATGATACAGAATTGCTTTGCATTGACACGGGCTTTAAGAACATAACTGACTCTTCTTGTTAATGAGGCTAGTCTTGCGATATGAGAAAATTTTCTCGCGCTACGATAAACTTGTATCGCGATAAGCACATTTGCGCGGTAAGTACGTTTGAGCGGTACTGTATTTGTGAATTCACCATAAATAAATAAATAAAAAATAGAAGAAGGCTTTTGTTTTATGAGGGTCGCACTTAATAGCACACGGCTAACAAACCTCATTCCTTGATCAAATTGTACGTAATTCAGAAGTTGATTTTTATGGAGGGAGGAAAACCAGAGAACCCAGAGAAAAACTCTAGAAGCACAGTAGAGAACCAACAAACACAACCCACATGTGATGCCAGGTCTGAGAATCAAACCCAAAACCATAGTGGTGAGAGATGAGCGCTCCACCTGCTGCACCACCTGTGCTCCCTATGTTACCTTTTCTCCCCTTCAATACATGACACCAATTTTAATAGTTGCCGTAAACTATGTCTCTCCATACTCAACTTACATTGTAAGTGCGAAGCGTAGTATGAAGGTGTATAATCATCAACCTCAATACTACGTACTATATGCACATTGATCATGAACATGAATGTTTTCAGACCTAGGAGTAGATGTGCTGGATTTGTCTGGTTCTACTATAAACCTTGAAGATGGTATCAAGCTAGAGCCAGTGAGTACACTCATCAACAACGTTAGAAACTCGATTATCTGGACACCCTTGGACCAGGCTAAAGAGTCTGGATAATCAGTAGTCCGGATAATAAGGTAGAAAGCGTCATATAGTTCTGACTCCTGCACCTTACATATCCACCGTAACCCTTTTTCAAAATTATGCAACCTGAGTGTGTAGATGACACCTGAAAGGTATTTCTTGGGTTTTGGCTGCCAGCAATCAAACTTCAGACGATTTGTTTTTATTCAAAAAAGCCCAAAATGATCTTAAAGTTTCAACTGTTTGACGTGAATATTACAGAAAGAAAAAAGAGTTTTTCATTTCAGAATTTAAAAAGCAATGGATTTTTAGTTTTGATATTTGATTGACAGCAGACAAAACACAGAGCAAGACGAGTTGTGAGCAGCACCGTTTGCATGATTTTGAAAATAGGTGTAAAGAGGACAACATATACTTGCAAGCAATCATAACTGTGGTGTTTAGCAAATCTTAAAACCAGGAAAAACCAAGTCTGTTTGCAACTTATGATACGTAGTATTTTTTGATTTATTATAACTGTCAAATAACTTAAGGATGTTCGGGGGCAAAAGATCCTCTTGTCAGATTTTTTTTAAATTTTGCACAATGAAACCTTAATCATGTTAGAAGCAAAATAAGCAAATAAAAAATGGGGGTCACCGACTTTGTTTAGCCGTCATATTGCGTGGGAGTTCTTTTTTACAATGAAAATGCTTGAATAACACAAACACGGAAATCTGTCAAAAAAATCTAGTATTTTAGTGAAGAGTTAATCAATCTTTGCCATTTTTCATACAGCTCTAGGAAAATAGCTAATAATTACTTAACATTTTAAAATTTTTAAAAAATTATGCTTAAAATTAGAGATATAAAATATTATTGCATTACAAGAGTTGATTTGAAGCCTTCACATTATGTAAAATTTTAGACAAATTATGAACAAAATATACAGTGATTTTGATAAGAATCCCTCGTCAGATTTTTTAACTTTTTCTATGTATCTTATAGAGTACTAGAAAAATCCAAAATAAAAAAGAGGGTCACTGACTTTGTTTAAGAGCTACAACGAGATGAAGAAGTGAAAAACATATCCTCTTAATATGATGTTTTGCCAATCAAAACATTTGTCATCATTGAAAGTTGTCATCATTTCAGGCCTAGAAAACGTGCGCACAAACAATGCCCATGAAGGTCCTTAACATATAATACAGGGTCTTAGGTTTACAGTTGTAATGAGTGATGTTTCTCTGGATGTTAGCTTTCAGCTTTAAAAAATTTATTCAATTTCATTTGTAGACATACTTTGAGCTGACGGAAGAGCAGAAGACATGGATGAAGTAAGTCTGAAGTCTACTGTGCTTTGGCTGTTACATCATAGTGTGCTGGGTCAACCACAATACTCCAATATCATGTTGCCTCCATATTGAATTTGAGATGCATCAATAGGAGGCTGGACGTGCATGGTAATAATGAGAAGCATGGCGACTGCTACTCACGCTTCTCTCTTTTTGGTTCAAATCGTTGTAAAATATTTCTTTAGTAGACAACTCTTTCTTAGAAAAGAGGGAAAGCACTGCAGTATAATATCTTTGCACGCCCAACCTCCTTTTGATGCATCTTGAATCAAAAATGGTATAGGGTTAGGATCCAGAAACCCTAAGATCAGGGTAATTAAACTGGACACAGAATTCTGTGTGCCTCAAAGCCACGTTACGTTGGTGAAAGCTGAGCACTCTCGCCACTATGCCACACATGCTTCCCAAGAGAACTTGGTTTGCATTGGTGAGAAGTGAGCTGTGTCATCTGGATTCTCAGTCATTGAAACCCTGTACTTTCCTACTTTCCCTATTTCAATGAGTATATTTTTAATACTGCAAATTAGGCCAAATTAAAAAAAAGCAAGAGTGTCTTTCCATTAAGTTGTGATGTATTTTCAGGTCCATCTGCTCAAGACATTGCTAAAATAGGCAAAATAATGAATTAACCTCCTCCTCAAACAGTTAGAACTTTAAACTGAGTGGGACAAAATCTTCATCAAACAGATTTTCATGTTGGACCCAGAAGTCGTTTTTCCATTATGCTTAAAAGTCCAATACTTTTTTATCTCCTGAATACACCAAAAGGCCCATTCACATGTGCGATTTTTGTGACAATTTTGACTGCAATTTTCTTGGCGATTTTCAAAAATACATGTATTACAAATTTTCTCTTACCCTTCTAAATATACATTTGATTACATACTGTAGATAATATTGGTGTCCTGAGTAAATCTTTTCAAGCAAATTCTTTACCATTTTTTACTTTGACCAAAATCACCACGAAAATCGCAGTCAAAATGGCGGCAAAAATCGCACATGTGAACAAGCCTAAAGCCGGGTGTCCAGTACATTAATTTCCCCTGAAATAAATAAAAAATATGCATAAAAAAGAATAAAAAAGCTGACCTGCCAGCCCCAATTTTTTCCTCCACGCAACAGAAAACCCTTTTTTTGTTTGGCCTTATATATTATTTGCTTGTCTCCTACTATTAACCAACTGATTTTTTTTCCAGATTGTTTAAAGAGTTTCACTACTTGTTTGAAGGCTATCGTTCACTGGGTGAAATGGAAGCGTTCAAGTCTGGATTGCCCACCTACATGCCTAAAAGGTAGCAATATAAAATACCTAATGACAAAATAATTTCTAGGTCACAATCTTTACAAGTACATGTGTTATCCTTCAAGTTTAAATAAATCATATCATGTTTTGCCAGCCAATCACAAAAATCACAATCGCTTTCAAAATCAAAAATGCCACATAATAAAAACTTAATGCTCTCCTTATAAAGATAAAGGAGGAGAAATAGTAGTAAAATACCTTTAATCGAGCTGAAACTTGGTAGAGCTGTTATGAAACAAGAGAAAAATACACTCTGTTAGTTTAATGCCATTGTAGTCCGTATTTACAAACTTATCAAAAATTTAGTTTTTCCAATGAAAACATTGCAAAGCTGCCAGAAGTACAGTGCTTGGGCTACCTGTGGTTATATGAGCCAACGGCAAGTACCAGGGTGGGCGAGTACTTGTAACTTCTACTGTAATTCAACAGGGATGCAAATGTTGTCTAGACTACCTGTCAAACTCCTAGAAAATTCGATTTCAACTTACATGTATATCCGATATCAGAAGTTACAACACTCTTCTTGGTCATGATTTTCTATTGTCTTCAGCTTAATAAATATTAATGAGTTTGATAAGGTGAAATACATTGATTCAAAAAGTTATACAGTTATAAAGTTATACAAGACTTGCTTTTGTTTACTAATGAGGCCTTTCAGATGTCGCTTCCATGCACTTATTCCTACATGTAGCCCTAACCAGGTTTGGCAGCCACTATGAGAAAGGTCTATACAGTGAATTTTCTGAGCCGAACAATGTTTTTCTTCCATCCTAATTATTTTGACATCTATTCCTTATAGGAAAGACTCTGATAACCAGGACGGCAAGCCCCATGATGCCTGTAGGGTGCATGGATCATTTGAAGTCAATAAAGTGGCTGGGAACTTCCATCTTACTTCTGGAAAGTAAGTGAAAATTAAATTCTTGTATATTTGATAGATTTTATTCGCAAATGATTGCTCCAAATATGTTTGCTACCTTCATTTGGAGCCATAATTAAATAACCGCTGTGCTTACTGTTCACTTTCAAAATTGACAGGCTTCAAAGTTATATTTTTAAGTGATCATTTGCGAATAAAATCTATTCAATGACAGTATAAACATTTCATTTTTAGGCAAAATTTTGGCTCAAAACTGGCTAAAAAATCATGTTGAAGCACTCACTTGATTCACAATTGAACTTTGGACTCCCAAGACCCGCTATCCATGTATACTCTGAATATGACAAGAAACTCAGAAAAACCTGTTTCTGAAAAGAACCTGGAAGAACCATCCCTGTTACAGAGGATCATCATAGTCTATATATGGGTGTACTCTCAACTCCCCCCCCCCCAGGCATAAGACTTGCTGCTATTAGAAGTAGAAGCCATTACTGTGTCCCCCAGATTGTTTTATAGTGCTTTAGTATCCACTGCATTTTTGTTCTGTTATTTCTAGATCCATTCAACATCCACAGGGGCATGCTCATTTAAGTGCACTGGTGCCTGAGCAAGGTACACATTACTACAGTACAGGGATTTTTCTTCTTCTTTCCTCTGCCTAAGTTCCTCTTCTGCCCCTTTCTCCCTTCCCTCTCCTTTCTCTCTCCCTGCCTCTCGCATTCTGACTTCATCTTCCCATTCTTCTCGTTTTCCTTTCGTCCTAATTCTCTCCTCCCTTCCTTCCCTCTCCTTTCTCCCTCTCTCATCTCCCTCTCACATTCTGACTTCATCCTCCTATCTTTCCATTTTCCTTTCATCCTAATTCTCTCCTCCCTTCCTTCCCTCTCCTTTCTCCCTCTCTCATCTCCCTCTCACATTCTGACTTCATCCTCC
>JAABNW020156991.1:0-10474 GCA_015164035.2 Radianthus crispa | reverse complement strand
TTGTTGGGTGTGGGTAGGTTTTCAAAGATGCTAGTTTCTGTAAAAACCACCGGCCCCCCCTCCCCCCTCCCCCCCCCCCACGTGTCATAATAAACGAACAGTCCCTAAGTGCTAAAAATTGTTGTGCTTGACGTACTGTTCCTTTATTTCTTTCAGAAGGATAATTTTGGATGAATTTAGGAACGGGGATTATAACTGGAAAGTTTTACATGCATTTTCAAGCTGATAGGAATGTTAACCGTCTCTAAATAGTTGCAATGAAGTTCTCTTCAAGAAATTCTTAGAATCAAATATTCTGATCTGCGCCTAAGGAAAGCACCTGCTTAATGGGAAGTGAAACATGATTTCTTGCCCTCCGAATGAAGGTGTATTACTTTATTTGGCTTTAAATTAATATAGGCTTCAACCCGGCCTCCCCGCACGCGCGCGCCTGTTTAGTAACTGAAATAAAAATGAGAGAGAATAAAAAATAGAAAACGAATTAAAAAAGATTCTTCAAAGTGAGAACGGCTTAATTGTCAAACAAGGATTTTTTGAATGTTGAACTCGCCGTGATTTGATGAAAATAGGAAGGCTTTATTTTCATTTGAAAATTTAAGAGCATAATTGAATTTACATGGTCAACTTTCCTTCGGTCTGACGATCTTTGGAAAATTAAAAATAGAAAACACCTATAAATGGAAGCTCTTTTGTCGATCACCCATTGCTCTGGGATAATTTGATATCCTTTTCATAATTTCACAAATGTTGTTAACGTTCTATAAATTTTGCGTCTAATTACAGAAGTCTCGCAAAAAAAGTGGAAAAAGTCGTGGAAATGGAATTTTTTAATTCTTAGATTTACCAGATTTGAGGAAAAAAAGCTAAACTTACACCCTCTAGCACTTCAAGACACACATGATCTTTTGACCTTGATTTAGAGCGGAAAATACCGCTATCTCTAAACTTTCCCCAATTCACGTTCATTCCGTAAATTTCTTCCTGCACGAAATACCCTCTGCGTGGGCTTCCTGTGGTCCAAGTCTCCCTCGCTTATAAAAGACCGCGAATCCCAGTCTCTTGTTAGTTCCTTGAGAGGAAGTTCAAGACGAAGTGATTAATATATTGTAAATCAAGGCTTCAAAATTATATTTTGCGGGCAAAATAATGAAGATCAAAGTAAAAATACTAAACGGTCAAGAAACTGAGCTAGAGGTAAGAAATTATGGCTTCTTATTATTTTAAAATTTGAAATGTTCTGCAAAGATTTCAATCTAATACCTCTGCAAGCTTGCATAAGCTGTTGACGTTTTGGACACTCATTTAACCTAATACTTTGAATAATGATCGAAAACTAGTGTTCAAGTTATCAAATTATTTATTTTGAAGTAGACTTTAGAAGGGTAATGCTGTATGTTTTCGTAGGTTTCTGAGACAGAACCTATATCATCCATAAAAGCACTGGTCCATACATCCATGGGTGTACAAGTTGAGGACCAGAGACTTGTCTATCGAGGGAAAACCCTTACAGGTGAGCTATAAAAATATTGTGTATAATCAGACAGGAAATAGTGTATTGCTATAAGCTCAGAGAGATATTTAAAATTTTTCCTCGATTAAATTTGTTTTAGCTTTGTCTAACCTTTAATTAATGTCAGAAATTTGACAGACTGTCAATCAAAAATTAATAAAAATCCCCAGTTTTTCAGAATAGATATTTTGTTAAGGGGAAAACAACTTCAATTGATGACGACGACTTTATCATGAACTGCCATGTTTGTACAAGTCATACTTTTCGTTTGAGTAGGGGGCTTTTGTAATCCTGTTATCTTCTTCAGATTAATAGTTATAAATGCATGTGGAATACATGTGTTGTTAAGGGGAAAACAACTTCAATTGATGACGACGACTTTATCATGAACTACCATGTTTGTACAAGTCATACTTTTCGTTTGAGTAGGGGGCTTTTGTAATCCTGTTATCTTCTTCAGATTGTTATAAATGCATGTGGAATACATAGAGATTATTACACTCTTAGTTGTGTGTTACTGCCTGATAATTTTACGGGTGAAGCGACCGTATCTTTTTGAGCCCCCTGGGGCAAGAAAAACTACAGCTCACAAGTAAAATTGTCTGGCTGTAAAACACAAACTGTAGCAGTGTAATAAATTGTTTATTATAATATGAGACAAAAAACATCAGAAATACAAAAAAATCAAAGGTCTTTCAGTAAACGTTTGAAAGGACAGACCTATCGAGCGCGCACTGTTTCGTAACTGTTTTATCGCCTGATAATTGCACTTGAAAAGAGATCTTAATACACGGGAAAAGCATGCGCTCATATACTAAAAATGGACAATGAACATCAGGTACAATCGCTAATATTATTGTACAAATTGTGCAAGACAGACAATGATTTTTGCAACAATTTTGGAAGTATTGTACTTTTATAATACTTGATGTCATAAATATTTACAAATTAACAAATAATGGTATTCAAAGAAGGAAAAATTCAAAGAGTGAAAAACTTTCTAAAACCATTGCCACACAAGCATTATTTGTGACCACAATGAGTTGACACACAAACTGCAGCAAAATATATGAAATTTTAATAAGGAATATACACACATTGATCTTTAACAGGGTAAAATGTTCAAATTTTGCACAGGACTCTTTACTTTTTATGGGCTTATTTTAGGGGAAAATGTTTAAAAATTTAAATTATATCAAACTTTCAAGAAACTTCTAATATTTTTAGAACATTTGAAAAAAAAGGACTTTTGGCATTTTCGTTGAACATCATAAGAGCTTTTATCGTATGAGCTGTAATTTTTTCTGACCGCTTTCGGCAACACAATTTTTGTTTTGAAAACAAAATTGGTGGTTATCTTGAAAACAATCTCAGGACACTCAATTTTTCTTTTCAGATTTGGAAACAGCATTAAATTTCACTTCAGAAATTTGTCCTTTGCAGATTAATATAAATTATAATTTTAGATTTAGATTCAGAATAGCAACACATCAAGTATAATTTATATTTCTTTTTTTTTTCGATGTAATTAAAATGTAACCCATACGATGTCATGATTTTTTATATTTTTCTTTCTTTAATGATGGCATGCAAATGTTGATATCCTTTTTTCTTTCAGATAGCTGTAGCTTACAGGAATATGATATCACAGATGGAGCTAAGCTACATTTATTTGTTAAGAAGTCATCTGAAGTTTCTGAATTAAAATCAAAATGTTCCAAGACAGATTTTTGGTTGAATCTACGGACATTATTAAAAAACCATTTCAGTGATGCAGATGCTGAAAAAGTACTACAGAAATCTAAAGAGGTATGTAAGAGGAGTGCGAAGGGTGCCCCACTATGTCAACGTCAATATCCATTTCTTGCTTATGGTAGGCAAAGTGCATCTTCAAGAATGAATGCAAATGAGAAAAAATAATGGCCATCCATGTTGTGTGTAGCCAGCCAATCAGAATCTCACTTTGCCTAGCGCAACGAAAAATTACAACACATCACTTTGTGCTAAGACAGTAGTCATTCCATTTTCCTTTGGTCCTTCCTTTTTCAGTCCTTGCCCCAGGAGAAAGCATTTTGAGTTGCAAAAACAATCTTCTACACTAACAAATCTAATTAAAACATGAAAAGTTGGACCAAGTGAGCTGGTACTAGATAGAGGGTCATTGTTCGCAGTTTACTCAAAATTCATTATACCGGTGGTGAATCAGGAATGAGATCAACTAAGCTTATAAACTAGTTTCGCTGGTCATCATGACGTTAACCTATCAGCAGCTAATAAATAAAATTAATAAATGTGATTCAGCAGTGGCTCCTCCACAGACTGACTGTTCATCCACTGTTGGTACAGGTGGAAAATACCAGACAGTGTTGGCACTGAACAAAATTTCCTGTTTCCTGGGGTTTCCAGTATTCTGAGGTTTTATTTGTAGAGCAAAATATCTATTTTAAGAGTAAATCTCAAGTTTATGGCAACATATTGTACACTGTTTAAAAGTTAGCAGGTAGATATACATAATCCATAAACCTCAAAATGCAGTATCCATTTCAGCTGTCGAACTTCACTTGGCAAGTGAATAGTGATGCTTTCAGCAAGGCCAAGAAGTGTGAAGTTTGACAGCTGAAATGGATATTGCATTTTGAGGTTTATGGATTATGTATATCTAACTGCTAACTTTTAAACAGTGTACTATATGTTTAAGGGTTGCTATACCGGAATAAGGGGTGAAATTCTATTGTTTATTCAAAGCTTGACACTTTAAGTATTGTCCGATTTCCGGAATACAGGGGTTTCGGTTTATCAATAAATAAAGTTGTATGTGAAAAACTTTGGGACCATGGCAAATGTCTGGTCTAGAGAGGCTCCACTATACCAATAGACCTTTTTGGTTTGGTTTCATTCCCAAGAATATCATTTCTTTGTTCAGTGGTTGCACACTTGGTTCCACATTGACACAAGAATCATATTCTCTAGGGAATAACACTTGGTCTTGAAATGTGAAAACATTATGTGATGCTGAAAAAGTCTATAGGAATTTAGAGGTTTCTTTAATTTTGAGATGGAGAAGAACTGGAGAACTTTTTGAAAACCCTTGAAGTACTGGAGAGAACAAACATACATACTCTACTCACAAAAGTGAATAATATGTAAATTATACGTAGAAAAAGAGAGAATACTTACTGATGTTTCGGTCGTTGGTCCTTCGTCTGAGTAATTAAATAGAATGTGACAGGAAAAGGGGTGTGTTTATATAGGCAGAGAAAGAAGTAAGTAGCCAATAGAAGCAAGATAAGCAAGGAAATTTGAAACAACAAACAATGAAGGAAAACAATGGAATGAATAAATTAGAAAGAAGTGAGAAGTGTCCATTGGGATTACGAGTACCCAATTGGTGATAAGCCGCATGCATTTCTTTGGTTTTGCAACAATCATTGTTACTGCTAATCCGTCAAGGGTAAACTGAAAACATTAACATCTAAAAGTGAGTGGTTAGGTGAATTAAAGTGGTGAGAAACTGGTTTAGTTGAATCATTGTTGTGAACATCATAAAGATGATCATGGATACTACACTTGCATACAACACAGACCCCAGAAATTGAACCTGAGTTGGCTTAGTGAGAGTTGCATGATGTCACAGCTACATTGGGTCATGTACTACCTGTCACTATAAGCCTTGTCATTATTTGAAACTATATTAATGTCTCTCCTAATCAAAAATATCATTTTATTTCCTATTTTTATTTTTAGGATTTTAATAGTTGGATGTCTCAATTGAGTCTTGATGACATTGAAAGAATGGCTCAAGTACACATGGAAGAGCAATCCCCAAAGGAATAAAGATATTTATAATGATGATGTATCTTTGTTATTTTAAATTATTATTCTAATGATATAGAATTATATGGCTTCTGAAAGCAGGATATAACCTCGTTTATACAGTAGATCAGGAGATTTTTCATAGGCTTTTATGATTTTTCTATCAGTCTTATTACCTATAAACTACAGCTTCTTCTCTACTCTGTTCAGTAAGTAGGGAATGAGAGGCATTGAAAACATGCGAAGAAAAACATGAGCTTTAGTTAGAATTCCCAAAATTCTGCAAACCGAGACACTTCAATGGATTGTGTGAAATTGTTTTTCCATGTCATTTGGCACCTCAATAATATATGTTTTGACTGGCGCATTGAACATGTAGAAATTCTCACTGGCAGGGCTCTCAAATCTACTGAGTTAAAGAATTTTCAGTATCACTGTGATTCCTTACCAGTGCTGTGTTAATATGCAGAGTGGAGAATAAGCTATGGTATTGTTCTATAATTTAGAAGAAGAAAAATAGTACACCTCTTTTTTTCAAAGGATACTACAAAGTGGTGGATTGCATATCATCACCTAGCCTCCTTTGCAGTTATTCTTAGGGTAGTCACACAGTGTTTCTGTGGGGAGGGAAGCATTGAGTGATGACCCAAAGAATGGTTGTTAATGAGGCTAATCAGCACCTTGCTTAGTAAACCTAATACACCACAGATAACCTATTATTTAAATGACAAGTTCTTATATTTACTGTTATTTACTTCAGACTCGGTGATCATATAACAGCATTTTTATGCAACACTGATTATATGAAGTTTATCTTGGATTGGCAGTAAAAAAGATTTCATGAGTGAGTGCAGCAACTAGAAATCCTTTTCAACACAGTCAAGAAGATTAACTTCATGTGTTCAAGCCATATTTGTAGACCTACACCATAGAAAAATACACAAGATGAATTTTACAACAAGGAAAATTAACTTGAAATAAAGTGAAGATGTGGTGAACGTCACTTCAGGTTCTATCATATCCCTGACATAGAAATTTATGAGTATAATAGTGAATATTAAATAAGATTAAGTCAACATAAAAAAATAATTTTTTATAATAACAGTTTCTGTTGATAATCACCAAGCCTATGGACAATAATTCTCGAACCAGCATTGTATAATCAGCAAAATGTTACATAATTACCTAACAAGTATAATAATGCTTGATTTGCTTTATTTCAATAGAAACGATAACATTTGGACTTTTTCTGTAATTCCTGTTGTGATAATGCAATGCAGGCTAAATAGCAGATAGGACAATAGAAAGTTGAGTTTGTAAGAAAAGCATAATTCTCCATTCCTTTATACCACTACTACCAGAATCCTTTTCATCGGTGCCTTATTTTGTCCTAATGAACATCATTATGTTGGAACCCACAAGAGTTGAGACATTTGAATTAGTCAAGAATTCGAAAAGGATTCTGCCTGGTAGTAGTGGTATCAAAATGTTAAGGGGAATGGTGAATTCAATATTTTGCTAGTACTGTTCTGGTTCAGAGGCAAACAGAAAGTATGTCATTTCATCTAGATTGAGTACATTCATAAAAATGTGTTGCTTGTATATTTTCTTAACAAAAATATACTTGATTTTATATATGGGTTATTTTCTTATGATGTAACAGAAAAGAATCTTTAAAGAAGTAGACATTGTTTCTGGTAAAAAATGAGAAAGATAGGAGGAAAAATAAGAATAAAAATGAATTTGATTTTGATGCCCTCTCCCACCACCAACACTCGCTTACAAAAACAAAATAATTTGAAGAGCACGAGAACCCAGAAGAACGTTTTCTTAAGTTGAAAGAAAGAAATGAAAAAGAAAAGTGAATAAAATTTTTTCACCCTCTCCTCCCATGTTACCAAAATGCTCAAAATGTCTTCCGAAGCAAAAATACTTCTAGCTTGAGGCCTTAATTCAGGCTAAAAATACACTCGTATCTCTTCCTTTTAATGAACTTTTGAGAATGGTAAACACTCGATATGAATGGCTGAAAAATGTGTGTCAATAACGTGCGTCAACAAAGACAGGTGCAGTTACCTCGCAACAAAAATAGTTCAGCCAGCTGAATATCGAGAAGAAATTCAATCGCTTGAGGGAAGCTTCTCGATAATCTTCCTCGACACACACTTCAGATGGCATTAGAAATACTTCCACTTGTAAAAAATTCCGTCTTTCAAAGTACTACTTTTTCATTCTTAAAATTTCATGGGCACTGTAAAAAGCGAATTTTGCCTCCGGCCCCGCCATTATCCGGCTGGTGTATAAATAATTCATCAGAAAAACACGGAAAGTCTTGGATTGCTACTAAAAGTGATATTTTTGATCTACATTTCTTAGATCAACAGGTTATTCAAGTACTAAAAGAAAATATCAAAATTTATTTCTCAAATTATCAAAATAATCAAAAAATTGAACTAAATTAGCGAAATCGGAAATTAATTTATTCTCTCGTTTGTTCGCTATGAACACAAAGAAACTTATCAAAACACATAAAGAAACCCTTTATATCAAAATGCTTTCTTTCGAGGATTGTGATTGGTTAGAATTGTGATGTGAAGATATATTGAGTTATGTGATTGGATACTTGTTTGGTTGATTGACAGGTATAGCAAGGGCTTGTGGTTTGGTAGAGCAGCTTGTTTGTGAGTGGTGAAGAAGAAAGAGTAAGCAGCCAGTCGCGTTCGTTCTCCAACTCGCGTTTTCGTTGGCTCTTTCAACTCAAACGAAACACCGGTCAGCCAACAAAAAAACGAGAAAGGTTTGTTTTACCTTCACGCCCTCCACCAATAATATCTAAGCTTTTGAGATTCACTTCTTTTTGCTTTTTTCGAGCGGGCTTTTTCGTTGCATTCGAACCTTAAGTTATTTAGTTTCAGTTAGCGAGAATACCTTCTTGTAATTTCGCTCTTTGCTTATCGTAAAGGGCGGTCGAGTCAATGTTTTCCACCTCCTAATTGCTCTCTTTTGGACTTTCAAATCGCTAAAGTGCTTTCAAAGATTACATGATTTATTTCTTTCGAAAATGGCCAGGTTAGACGAGGTTTTGAACGAACCTTATGGAATCAACCGTGGAGGATCAAGCGAGGAGCGAAAGCGAAGGGCTGTCTTCCCAAACTGGCCAAGAAGCTACACCGCAGTCGAATTTCCCACAAAATGTTCCCCACTATACACAAGCAGGGACAGTTCCCAACGGGAACGAAGTCGTAGGAATCAATACAGTTGGCCAAACTCTCGAAACTTCACAAGAACAAAGCGAAAGCATGAGCGAAGATGTCAACCAAACTGGACTTGGAATCCCGAATGTTTCTGGTGTACAAGTTGCTGTGGCTGTTTCTTCAGCCGATGGGGTCGGAGTAGTAGATGGAAGTCTTGCTAATGCTGGGGCTGCTGTTGAAAGAACAGAAGATGGTGGTGGAAATATTGTGACTTCGTTATCCACAGATTATAATCTAGGAGGGCATATAGCACCCCAATATGTAATGCAAGGCAGCCCTGATGGTGAGTGCTGAAGTTTCTTTGTTTTGTTTTGTTTTATTATCGCTCTTGATAATGCCACTTGATTCCTAAGTTAATCATTAATAATAACACTATGATGTTAAATGTCTGTCATGAACAAAAATATAGACCTTAAAAAGGAAAAATACTAAATTTGCATGTTCGTTATTGATTTTTTGCTTCTTTATTTCCGACGTAAAATTCATGTAAAAGAGAACGTTCGAAATTGCCGGAAAATTCGACGCAGTTGTCAAAATATTGTATGCACACAGCTGGAGTTCTCTTGCTCATGTTTTTTTAGTTTCCTAATCATATTTTTGGCTTTTTTTTAGAATGTATTATTGAAAAAATTGCATTAGAAAATTTCGTACATTAGTTGCTTTGTTGTCATGTCTAATTGGGTGAAATAACACTTGCTTAACAAGTGAAGTTTCCCCAATTGTTTTGTTTTGTAGCTATTAGTGTAACTTCAACTTAGGCCCAGTTCAGACGTTGCACTTCACATGTCCCAAATGCATTTGAAGACATTGGGTATAGTATTGATGCAGTTAGTGTTTAATGTCATTAGGTTTAGGTCAACATTTGAACTGGCCCTTAGTATTATTGTACATAATTATATATTTGCTATATTATATATGCAAGTCATTTCACAAGAGGAAGTCTTGAGATACCATTATGAGATATCATTAAAATATGGTATATCCCACACCAAAATGCTACCATGTCAGTGGGTAGAGGTAGCTACTGTAGATTAGGAAACACCCATGCGAGATATCCCAGGCCAATAACTGCATCAGTAAATTGATCCTGCTGAGACTTTGGTATGTTTCTCTTTATCTTAACATCTGGGGGGATTTTATCAGCAGCTTTACAAGCTGTGGTCAGGCATCAGTGGTGTCATGCTGAGATAATATATAATATGTTCTTTGTCTTTCAAAGCCTGACAGAGATAACAAATTATAGTGAAGCTTTTGGGCTTACTGGCTGAGGTAGTCTTGGTACTGGTATAGGATACAATATCAAAATCTCTCTGTCAATAAACGTTTGTTTAAAATATGCCCTAGAGCATGAATACACATTAAGTGAATACATACACCTATTTCAAACAAGTAACCAAGAGGTCGGCTCAAGCAACAAAACAAAAGACTGCAGAGAATGCCGGTACTCAACTGCCAATTAAAACAATTGATGGTTTGTACAATTGAATGTAGCTGTAATGAGACAGCCATGCTTTGAGTGATTTGTGAAGTTGAGGGATGAAAATACCCCATGAACAGATTTACTGTCAGCAAAAGTAGCGGCCTTCTCTGCAGTCTTGTTTTGTTGCTTGAGCCTTTCGGTTGCGACAACGTTTTTTGAAATAGGTGTATTAAAAGTTCAGTGCTTACATTGGAGGTTTACCTGGTATATTTTTATAGTCATTATCAATAGTGCCCATGCCAAGAGAGGGAGGTTACAGGAAATGGGGAGCACAGGTGGCGCAGTGGTGAGAGCGCTCGCCTCTCACCACTATAGTCCCGGGTTCGATTCCCGCTCCTGACATTACATGTGAGTTGAGTTTGTTGGTTCTCTCCTGTGCTTCGAGGGTTTTTCTCCGGGTTCTCCGGTTTTCCTCCC
>JAABNW020156880.1:0-10817 GCA_015164035.2 Radianthus crispa | reverse complement strand
TGCCTAGCTTGGGCAACCTGTGGTGCCATATCTGCTTTTCTTGTTTTAATTCCTGTACTGTATCTGTGACAACTTCTGGAAAGTGGAGTTTTCCTGAAGTTGCATGCAACAACTCTACCATGGAAATTGGTATTGCTGTAGTTCCACGACCTTGGCATTTTGAGTAAAAAAAAGTCATTTACAAGTTCAAGCAGTATCCCTGAGAACTTCCTACCATAATGAAAATATGTAAATACCGGTAATGGAAAATGATTCATGTCATTTTATTGGATTATTCAACAACTTCCCAAAGTTTTTCTTTCTATCAAAATAACTTCTTCATGCCAAGCCATTCTAAGTATCATCTTACTGTAAAACTAGGAACTTGATATTTCTCTTCACATACTGTGTGACCTAATATTTCTGATATTTAATTTAAACCCCTTTAAAAACTCAAAATTTTATTAAACTCTGAAGCAAGCTATTGGCAGATCAAAGCCAGGGCACATAGCTCTATGTTAATATTGGTTTAAATTTGATTTTACAGTCAAGGGTTTCATATTATTAGACATCACAGAGATTTGATATCATTTGGTAAAAAGAGCTAGAAATATCATTAATGGCTTTGGAAGTTCTAACATAATATGCCAAGACTACAGCTTTTTTCCTGATCTCCTATCATTTTACCAATTCAAGTCCTTGTATAGTAATATTTTACATCCAGTAGTCAATAAGAAGTTGTTTCTAAAGGCCCCATAAAGTGTCAAAGATACTTGGAATATCATGAATTGTTGATATCTTAGTCTAGACTTGCACCACTTGTAAAATCACCTAGTTTCAATTAGACACCAATGATAAGAGGGTCAGTCAAGAAATTGATTCTATAAAAACATTCCTGGACAACATTCCACACCAGTTCAGAAACGATCACACTGGTATGTAATTTCTGGTTTGGTGGCACTATGCCATGTTGGGTGATTGGCAAATGATTTATCATTTTCTTACTTTATATGAATTGAATAAAGGCCTATGTACAAGTATATTTTGCAATTTAATTTTTACTATTCATTTTGTGTATGGTCAAGCAAAATAGTTTATGCTTTTATGGCATTTTTAGGAAGAGAAAATTTCCTGAAGCAGATGTCAGAGTGACATTACCAACAAATAAAGTACAACTGGGTATTATTAGATATTAATCCTGTTTTTTGTTTATTTTCATGAGCTATATTTAACACAGAAATTGTAATTTTCATTGCATTGAGGAAATAATAAAATCACTCTCACAATTCATTACATTGCTCTCATTAGGCAAGATAGATGTTGCAGGTTGGTGCTGCAATTCTAACATGTGAAGTACAATTTATGGCTACCTACCTGTGGTTTTCATATACTGCCACCAGATAAAACTATATTTTGTAGCTTTTGCTGAAATCATTGTGTTAGTGAATTAACTTGTGTCTTTCACATTTGTTTTCAATTACTTTCTAAGCTCTGTCACATTGATCTTGAGGTTACTTTGTCACCTATAAGTCTCTTTGAATGACTTCAATAAACCATCAAAGTTGTCTCTTGGATGTAAGCACACCCAAATTCAAATGTTCTCTTTTTTGTTTCATAATTAGACATCAACTATTAATAATTTCATGCATGGGTTATTTAGATTGTACTCTCACAATAATTGATTTTAGGAATGATTGATTTTATCATCATATTTATTAAACTTCAGTCATTCTTAATGATATTTTAACGACTATTAATGCGTCTTAGTATTTATGAACCTATTTTACAGATATCGTGACAATCCTATTGTGATTTCCATTTTTCCACTGACCTCAGACAACCTTTTCAACACAGACAGTAAGAGAATACTTCTTAACATTAAGATAAGTAATCAGTCCTTGAATATTAAGGCCACCCAGCTTAGATTTTGATGTTTAAAGGAAATTACTCTCTAGCTACTTATGTTTTCTTTAACTAGATTGTCAATTTTATTACCTTTAATCATTCCGCTGTCAAGGATGTCAAAACAAACTTGAAATGTGCAGCCAGAAATCGACACCGCTTTATGATAATGATTATTTAAAAATAGCTCTTGCCTTATAAAGTCAAAGCAATCTTAGAGTTGGTGTTCTTGCCAAAAATTTGTTTTTCTTTGTTTTTTTTATTTAAAAAAATGGTTTCAAGATTCATACTTTAAATGTTTTGCCATATTAGTCTTACTTCAGCACTAGTTCTTTTATCATTCTTACAGTCTTACAGTCTTAAATCATGTAGGCATTGCTCTTCTGTAGCAGCTCAGAACTCTGGAACTCTCTGCCGTTGTTGCTTTGTTGTTTTCACATTTCCATACTTTTGTAAGAAATTAGACTTCTTGATATTAATTTAATACAACATTTTATGCTCTTTCACCTTGCAAGTTTGGCAAAAAAGACAAAGTAAGTGAAACCTTTACAAGTAGTTGTATATTCACATAGCATATTCTTTGTCTACATTCTAGCAATCATTTGAAGCTATTCTTGTCAATATTTGATATTGTAATTAAGGTGTATGGCTGTGGTAATTTAAAAATAACTTTATTTGACCTCTCAACAAATGCCCAATTTTGGTAGGAAAAACAGTTGTTTTCAATCAAAAACAATAGTTTTCAATTGTATTCTTCAATATATAGCTTGAACAGATTTGCTTTTAAGAAAAAAGCAAACTTATGAATTTAAAAATCATAACCAGATAACTACTGTACTCTTGCAAAAAACACTTAAAAGAAAGTTGCAGTGTTTGTCCTTAAGGGGTGTTTCATTAACAAAGCCTTGATAATTCTACATTAAGTATATCCCAAAATGAAATTTCAAGAAAAGATCTTTTCTCTCGTTTCATCTTCAGGTGGTTACTGGTATTAAATTGCAAAAATTTGTAGTGGACTTATTATTTCATCCTTGTTGATGCTCCCCAACCACTCTCAATCCAGACACCTTCACTTGTTTTGTCATGCCACTTATTTTTTCAAGTATTTTTATTTACTGCTGAATAATTGGATTAAAAAATGAAAAATTCTTTACCCAAATTAATGCCACATGCTCCAAACAAAAGTAAAATTTTATTTGTGAATATCAATTGGTTTTTCCATAACTACATAGATGTGTAAATTTTATTTTGCAAAAATTTAATTTTAGGTGGATACTTGTTGTATGGATAGCTTTTTGTATCAGCGCTGCTGTGGTGTTTCTGCCAGGCCCTTTGTGTCAGATGATCATTGAGAAACTTCAAGGTTTAAAAAAGTGCTAGACAAATGCATAGTTAATAGCATTTCACAGTATGTTGCAATATTATAAATTAAAAACAAAGGACCAGCAATCAACAAAATGATGTTTTTGGTTAGATGGTTTGAAAATATTTTGGTTAGCTAGACAACAGCATAGAAATACTGGTATTAGCATTATAAAGTCCACTGGTGGCAGAAGAAAATAAGTCTTATCAGTTTGTTCTATAATTGCTTTTACCAATGTCCACAGTACATGGTTAATGTTAAATACATGAATGTAGTTATGACTACATGAATTTAGTTAGGGAATGCTGTTAATATGTTGTATATTCTTTGCTGTCGAAAGCGGTACTGCCAATAAGAATGATATTATAATACATTACTTGACATAACTATTATTATTTTTGCACAAAAGAAACTAAAAGGAAAACTGACTTGAAAGGAATGACCCTTCTTCCTTAGAAAAGAAATTGTTTTCCTGTCCGTGTTAAATCGTTTAGGATTAAGAAGTATTTTTCAATGTTGTTGAATGACTTTGGTTAATGGAGGCTGTGCTAGAGCATGGCAGTGCTAACAATGAAAGTTTTGAAAAGCAGCACGTTGTAATTACCTGTATCATTCATTACACCCAAAAATTCGTTCTTGGAGTGAATGTCGACACGTGCAGCGTCTAATAGACGAAAAAAGTATTGCTCGATTTTACTGTGTTAATATTTAATATGACAAGTCACCTAAAACGCCCTGAAAGTCTTGCAAAAGCATTTAACATGAACATAGGCCTAGAGGACAAGCAAAGGCCAAACCATAAATCTTCATAGTAGCAATAAAAGGTGACAAATCCAAACTTAAATATATATACAAGAACATTACTATTTAACGATCAATATACTTGGAAAACAGTAAGCAAAGCGATAGTACGGCGAGGCTAGCCTGCTGTATATACATTGATATGGTAATATAGACTTGGAGAAATCAGTCCAAACAGATCCGCAAGGTAGTAGAAGGCTTGTACGGATCAAACACTCAAACTCCTCAGACGGTACTTTCACTTATGAAGTGACAACAAGATACACAACATTGACTTCTGGAGAGCCGTAAAGTGTTTTCAAAATCGCCAACTTTCGGCTCAATATCGTAGTTAACAGATAATAAGTTTAGACTCGTGTAGGTGGAGGGAAAGAAATCTATTTTAAATGTTGCCTTCGGCTTGGAACACTGATTAGCGTTTCTTGTGATCTGGAACTCCGAAAACTACCTTTGAACTGAAAAAATTCTACCTCTTTGTACTCGACCTCTCGGGTGTAAGTAGAGAAGGAAAACTGTCCCGGAATCAGGGGGAAATATTCGGAATCTGAACTGAAAATCTGAGGCGAACAATCCTTTCGTTTGTTACCCCTCCCTATTTGAAGCGTTGTCATTCCTACAACCACGAGTGACCTTAACCTTCGATCAACGTTTTTCGACATAAGGTTTTAATTTGCGATTTCTTTCGTGTTTCGTTAAACTAAAATCATTGTTTAGGGGTCCAGCAAAGACAGGAGTGTTATCTGAAATAACCCCATTCCCATAATAATGTCAAAGTATCGTCTAAGATACTAGCGAGCGCCGACAGTCCATCTTCTTTGAAGCCGTCAAGCATATTGTACAACATTACAGCTTGTACAAAACGATGAAAATCGAGGGATTCTGATTGTCGTCCCTCGCTAGACCATTCTAGGCATCTTAGCAAGCATAGAACAGGAAATTAATCCTGTTTGGATATTCCGACTCCCTACTAGAGCAACCATGGTAGTTACTATTTGAAGTTTTATAAAGAAACGGCGTGAAATACACAATTACACGCTGTGACAATAGCTGTTTATCTTTCAAGAGGGGCGATGAGCTAGGAATCCAAACCGAGAAGCCATGGCCCTTTTTTCCTTTCTTTTCTGTCGTTGACAAGCTACGACACCGGCTGACACGTACCCAAAACCCAAAGACCCAACAAAAATGGCTCCCAAAACTCGTGTCTAGAAGGGAGAGCAAACAGACTGAAATACCGAACCCGAGGTTTTGTTCATGTAAAAAAACAGCTAAAATCTTTTAGGGTAAATTTGCATAAGAATTGAGAAGCACCGACCGCAGATGAAAGGACATGTGCAAAACCCATGAAACGGAGTGATTCGTCGTGGCAGCTTAATGTATATGCAAATTGTGCCAAACATCTCAAATATGTCGTATACGCTCTGCTATGACTTTGCCTCCTACGAAACCTTGGCTGGAGTTCTTACCAAATTGGTGCTCCTGTTCATTTCGTTGGTCAATTTGCCTTTCATACTTTTGTGTACAAAATGCTATAGATTTAAGACGTGTTTGAATTGGAAGGTCTCGGGGGATAGGAATAATATATTTAAGATAATGCAGTGTTTGGTTATGATTTATAAGATGTTTTCTTGGCATAAGCAAATCGTTAAAAATCCTTCTGTTTTTAATAGAAATTTCTGAAAATTATATTAAGGTGATCGGCTGAATCTAAAAGTCTATAAATTGGTGTCCCAAAGCGATAACTGTGTCGCACCAAGCGGACCAGATTCCGTAAACTGTCTTATGCTGCATCCTCTTGCCTGGTATATTCTTACAAAGGAGGGAAACATGGCGCAGGATTGCCATAACAAAAGCATGAATCCCTTTAGTATTCCAGCAAGACTGCTTCTTCAGGAACTAGGAGTTTTTTGCCTTAAGGTTTAAAAGTTTTTCGATGTATTTATGAGCAAGAGATTCGTGTAACACTAATTTTAAGGGAAACTTTAGCGAAGACTGTGTAAGCTAACGTCATCACATCGGTAAGCACGTACCAAATCTCCTCTCGATCCCTCGTGCACGGAAACGAAAACATGGTGTTTATATGGCCCGACAAGAAAAGTTAACCCACAATTCTGAAATTAAACGGCTGGATTTTTATAAATGGTTTTTCTTAGGAACTCAAGAGTTTTTATTTACTGCTGTCAAAGGTCACTAGGTATGTTGCGTACCTCTTGGAATAGGCCAGTTTACAAAGCAGTTTCTTTTCTATCTTGGCTTATTTAGAGCAAGGGGAAGGTTTTGGTGTCTGGCTTAAGGAATGTGCAAACTCGTACGGAGAAATCAACAAGGCTCTTGATATGTTTGAGTGAAGTTGTACAGCCTATGTCGATTTCATGGCTTGCAGTCGGAACGGATTTTCCCGATATTAGTTTACACATGGAACGCTTAGTACGATTCTGTATTCTTGGACGAGGGTCGCTTTTTAGTATAGCTATACGAACATCTAGTGTTTGTATTCAAGGCTTGTGATCAAAGAATGTTAAAGCAGAAATGAAATGCTATTCTGATGGCGATAAGAAAACATACACAAGGATGTTTGTGCCAAGTTTTCTGTTTCTTTAATTCGAAACGCGAATGGCATACTGAAACTCAATGTAAGTGAGGTAAGTCTATTTCAGATAGTTCTTTTCAATGACAATGAAACACGAGTGCTAGATTTCCATGTTCTCTTCGGAAAAGAGGAATGAGTTTGGATCGTAACCCAAACACAAATCGTCATTTTTTAGCACTGCTTCTAAGGTCAGACATCTGCTTTTGCTGAAATAACGCTTCGGTTATCACACAGCCTCTCTCCCCATTTCCTCGCAGTTCAAACCCACAAAATTACGACTATATATATATAAATGACTAATCTCAAGGATTTTACAATTGTCGTACTTACCTCGAGCTACGCTTTTTTCTCTTTGCCGTGCTCATGTTGTCTAGAATTCAGGACTACGAGTCAAGCCGCCATGGCCCCTTTGTTGAAGTGTTTTCGGCTTCAAGGCTTAACTAATGGTTTTTAGAACTGTTTTACTTTCTCTTCGCCTAGAATAAAACGTTAACACTTATCAGGCAAAATTTCGTAGAGTTGGAAGAAATCTTCGCTCTGCGTATGGCGTAATAACCAGTAGCGATCTGAGAGAGATTTAACCGACGGCCATCTTTCCTCGCCCCTTACATACGTACTTCATGGACATAATCGTAAGCCCAAGCGAACACAAAAGCCGCACGCTGATTGGCGCTCAATACCTCGTTACTACGTCACAAGTGACCTTTGCATATTTAAGTAAGACTCAACAATGTGGCATATTCCATATTTATGAAAGAAATTGAAACCCGAGGGAAGCAGTAGATATCCGGTTTAGGAGTGTAAAAGATGATGGCTAAAGCTCGTTTGAAGCGAGGCTCCGCGGACGAGGCAAACACAAATGTTTAACTCTTGTCCATGGTGCGAGATCTAAGACTATTCTCTGGCAGGGGTGTTGGAATTGACACCTTATGTAACAACCAATCATCCGTCCTCCAAGTAGCTTTTGTGAACCGAACAATGCCAGATATGGATCTCATTAAGTCCCCTATTTTGAATCGCATAATTAAAGTGTCCTCGAGACTAGGCTTCGCTTTTAGATCTGATAAAATCTGGCAGCATCTAAGGGTTACGAGCTCATGGTATTTGGGACATATTGATATGCTTTAGGTTCGTTTCTGTAAAACCTCGGGATAATTTGTAGATCCAAGGGATGTCTCTAGCAAGAGTTTTACGAGAGCTGGTATATTTTGAATACATCAAAGCCGCATACACGATACAGGATTATGTTTGCTGGTGGTTGCTGGAACGCAGCGAGTTGAAGCAAATCAACATTCTTTACAGGTACCCACCGAAGCTGTGCTCTCTGTGCTAGTTTCGTCTCCAACCCGAAAAACCTATTAAAGCTGATCGCTTCGATTGACAGCAGGTGTGAGGGTCTTGATTAATAGAATTAAAATCGTTCAAATTGTGTCAGAGGTTGTTCTTCAAGGTCTGTTTTTTTTGTGTACGAAACAATGGAATGCTGGCTACTTAAGACGAGACCGGAAACACCACATAAAGTAGAAAAACAGGGGGAAACTAGTCTCATGTTGGTGTATAAGGTTTCTAGGACTAAACATTTGACCCATTGACCTAACGTCAAGCTAATTATTTTCTTTTAAGTTTGTTTATATTTTATCTCATCCGTGAAGAGTTTGAAGTCTTGGCTTTCGATTTCGCGCCACATCTGCTCTTAAGCTGCGTTAAACATCAAGCATGTTTTTTTTTTTTCGTAAAAACATTTTCCCGCCAAAACACCAGTCATTTCCTTGCTGACTTTCGTTGGACAAAAGCGTTGGACTGCTGTGTCAACAAATATTGAACCCATTGTTATTATGTCTTCATCGAATAATGACTACTAGGTTTGCCATCGTTGGTAGCACGTATTTATATACCTCTACTCTAAAATCTGCTTGAAATGACATTCGAAGACTCCGAAACTTCAAAGATCAAATCCCACCATCCTCTGACATGTATTATGACATATATTCAGTAAGGATGAGTAAATTGCTTGATCACATAGTTGAACAGGGTTGCGCTACTCTGTCGCTACCATGTGCCGCTTACAATTGCTGGCTGGCTTGGTGAAACACAATAAGTTTCCACAAAGAGTTCGCACTTTGTCTGGGTGTTCTCGTAACACCTGTCTGGACGCAGTTGTTGGATGATAAACAGGTCTTGGCAATATTAATTTTGTTGGCTAAATGGTGTCAGACACGTGCCACGGTTAATTTATATGAAGCCCTCTGCATGACCGTCTAATTAACTTTTCACATCAATATCGACTATATATCAGACTCTTCTAACAAGAAACATTTTATTCGAGTCCAAGAATTGTCTTAGACTTTTGCCATTCACTAATATCGACAAAATGAATCAAATTTTTGAGATAACGCAAAAGGACATCCGTAACCGGTGCTTTTGTCATAGGCGTTGCCGAATATTGCCAATATTTGTAAGGTTTTTAGTGGTTTGTGAAAGATTCATGACGTTTTAATTAGTCCTAACTTGAAGTATATTACTGAGGCACCTTTAATGAACTTTTTCGATTTCCCCCTGTAATAACTCAATGATTAGTACTTGCCGCTTGAACCGCACTCGTGACAAGTCCTATTGTGTTGCGAAATGACTGGAAAACAACTGGAAAGTGGATGATCAAACGTGGTGTGAAGCATTGCATTGATGCAGCATTACATATCCGGTATACTGGTGACCATCCCCCGGGAGCTCATTTGAGGATTAAGGCATTTCAGTTGTATACGCGCTATGGGTGAAAATATTTGGCAATCTGGCTCAGTAGCAGCTACAAACTACCATGACACACCAGGTATCTGCTGAAATTTGAAACCTGTTAGCTTTTTCTACATAAAGGTCGGATAGCCATTTCATTGTGACGATGTGCTTTGCTCGGCAACCACCTTTGGTACCCTGTCCTACAGGTGACCATACTGTCAGTAGGAAGCCATTTCATAATGGCAAGCCATGCCGTCTATGTGCAATAAAACCACGTACTACTCGTTAGTGTTGGTTTTCATAAGCCCGTGAAACAAAGCATAAAACTTTGAGTGTAATAGTCGAAAAGGCATAATAGGAAACAGTCGAATCAAAGTGGGGTGAAGTGTATTTCACGGGTTTCTAAAACCACTCTATATTTTTACTCGTGCGAATAATCCAGTTTCGAGGTCTCCTTTGCGATGTGTTAGTTTCGATTGTATTAAGATATTCAGAAGTGAGGGCCAAACCTTCGGAATTCTAAAGCAATTATTGTGTTGTTTATTTCTGTACATTCCAGTGTCTTCATGCGTCGTTACCACTGGTTACTACTGGTTCTAAAGAATAAAGTACATGCTATATTGAGGACAATACAACAGGACAAAAGAGAACTTGAAACTGGAATTAACAATGAATATTTTTCATAACTATCAGGGGGGGGGGGGGCGGCAGAAAAAACTGGAAATGATTGATCATTTTAGAAACAACTGCGATAATATGTAACGAAATTATATTCTACAATTCAAGTACGATGGGACACTATGTTTTAGTAATGCCCTTTGATTCATGGGGAGGGGGGGGGCTTGTCTAGTCCGCCTCTGCCCTATCTGCCCCCTTTTATCCCGAATTTCTCACCTTCTTCTGTTTTAACCTTTTACTGTTCTTGATGAAATGAGGAAGGTAAGAAATTGGGGATAAAATCGCATGCGTACTAAAGACGATTCTTAAACCGTAAAGGGGCTTGTAGATTCCAGTTACATCGTGAACACCGTATCGATAGAAGCAAAGCCACTATACCCGGCCCTACCAGTCGATAATTCCGATAATCAATATTAATCGATAATCGTCAATATTAATCAATTGATTAATATCGATAACGGGAAACTGTATGAGTATCCATTATTATCGATTTTTATCAATAAATATCGAAATTATCGATTTTTCTTGATACACTTTGCTACTGATATACTATAGGAGAGCTAGTTGCTGCTCCATGACAATCATTATCTCAGTGGTAATTTTATCTTAGTGTTTTAGGACCAATAGAGCGAATTTCGTATGAGTGGGAAACGGACCGTACGGTACAGTGACCGTATTGTGACTGTAACTACGGACCACAATCTAAGGACCGTAACAGTGATCTAACAAAACATGCATGCACCGTAAACTTGCTTTTCCGTAACGTAGCCGTGT
>JAABNW020156769.1:0-12056 GCA_015164035.2 Radianthus crispa | reverse complement strand
CCGAACATTTTCTGATTATCCACCAATCAGATTGCTTGTAATATTTTATGCATACTAGGGGCCAATCGGTGAATTATTGTTTTGGCACTATTTGACCTTCAATTTTGAATTCTTTATCTAATGAACATCGACACCAGTCCTTTCACGTGCAAAACAATAACAACGTTTGAGTGAGTAAAATTCTGGCGAAAGAATACTACGAAAGGACGACTAGTACTGGCAAATATTTACGTAATACACGTTTCTGCCGGACGTTTCTGCTTTGCTCACATTAAACTCATAGTCATTTCTTTTCGGATTCTATCTGGTGCAATTTACAAATTAACACTCACAGATTTGGGATATTATTCTGAGTAATCAAACATCGGCTAATAATTATGCTTCCCCCAGAAGGAAGGAAGCAAGAAAAGAGGAAGAAGTTGGAACAAAGAAAAGGAAGGAAAAGATGGAAGAAAATAATGAACGTCTCTGGATGAATTTCTTCCCATCTGATGCAAAAATGTTTGAATTAAACATATCACGTTTTACGTCTAGGCATACACCTATTTTTTTTTAAAAAAAAAACAGTGTCGGGGAGAATGGAGAATGGCAATTGTCGAATGGAGATTGCACGACCAAAAAGAACTACGGGTTTTTAAGTATGTTGGTTTTCAGGTTCAAAAACCTAAGAAAAACGTTGCTAGTGGATGTATCTATCACTTTAAACTCAATTTCAAGGTAAACGAAATTATTGATGATGAAATAATGATGGAACACTATAAACCACAGTCCTTTTCGATCGTGCAATCTCCATTCTTCCCGACAGTGTTTTTTGAAATAGGTGTATATGGATCAAAAGCTGATCCGTGGCAAATTTCGTATACTGCACGGCTTTGAGTTTTGAAGTAAAGAACGACAACTTTGAAAGGTTTGGTAAACATGTTTCGGCAATTCGGCGTTTCATTGCCTTCATTATTATATTCCTAGCGCGCGAGATATAGCGATCCTCCGATCCGCCATGTACAATGAGTTAAGTGGCTTTCAAACCTGCCATGGCGGTCGGAACTAGCTTTAGCAAACGCTCGTTTTCTTTATGTCAACCGAGCCGCGGCTTGATGGTCATTCAGTTATTATATCACTATATTGCGAGAAACTAATGCATGCTAACAAGGATACGTCAAAAGATTGGCTCTACTGAAGCAGCAATCTTATTGTGGGCGCCAAAATATGCAGCATTCCGTTATTTTTTCGTAAGGAGGGAGTTCATGGACATACAATTATCCATTCCTGCGCTTTTGTACTAACAACAAGCACCAAAACCCAAGCCCTGTGGTAAACCTTCAAGTGAGGGTTTCACATTGATCGAAGCCAAGTGAGGCCTGTCTTTTGCTTCCCCATTTCAGACCGGCACATCCGTTACGTCTCTTCTCATGCGCCAACGTTAAGTAGAAATACTCGGGGGAATGAGATGTGGTTAGATATGGCAGCCATTAAGTTTGGGATGGTCATTATGCACTAGCTAGTCAGACGAGTGATTTCCAAAACAGATTAAAATAGTTCACAGGGCTACGAAAACTGTGTTCCAAGTGGTGTGATGAAATATGATTAAAGGTGTCATGACTGATTTCGTTTTTTTAAATAGGAAAGAAAAACTGAAATCCGTCGAACTAAAGCTTGCAGACAAGTATCAAATGTCTATGGACAAGTGTGCGTTAAACTCCGGCTCGCATTGTGTCTAAATTGGACTCGGAATCAGTAACTGATCGATGTTTAACACTGGAATTTATACTGCAGGCTATACCACCCCAGACAAGGTTTCAAATTTGTCTATGACGGAAAATCCAATATTATTTTATGCTACCAGGCCAATGTTACTTAACAAAATTTTAACAAACTTTACTGTGAAATCGTTAATCGCAGCCGTGCATCCAATGGTTCGAACTTGTCTTTCACTGCCACAAGCAAAATGTGAAAAGTATACCGCATGATTGTTAACGTTTTTGGTTGACGGAAGTGAAAATCGAATTTAGCGTAGTGTTCGTAGCTACCAAGTTGGCTTGTTACTGAAAACTGATATTAAACTGTGAATTCCCCACCAATATGAGCGAGAGCGAGAAAGCAAGAAAGGAATAAGGATCGAATTGATATTATCTTGGTCCCGTTTACCACCACTCGCGCTGCGCAATTCATGCGCACTTTAGTCAGCCAATAGCGGATCATCATATTCCTTGGCAGAGAAGCCAGAATGACAGCGCTACCAAACGGCAAAATTTCAACTTTAGCGTTAAGCAGTTAAGTAAAACAACCACCGATGTCTAATCTTAATCCCATGATTAATCATGGGAACCTACCCTCGCATTCAGTAGTTTGTACAGAATGTTAATCTTGTATGGATATATAGATAAATAAACTATTCTCGACACGAAGCGCGCTGTTGTGATTACGGTGTTTGTGCCCTCCTATTGGTCGACGCATTGGTCAAAGTACATTTAGACCCCTTGTATGCTTCAAAGAACACCGCCGGTCTACCTTGATAGCACTTTCATTCCTTGGAACGCTGTTTCTCGGCCCGCTTTTCTCTGAATGTCCATCTACGAAGGACTGTACCAGCGTTAGTACGAGAGCAAAGCAATCCAGCGCCAAGAAATACGCATCAGGAATAAATAAATCTATGAGCGCATAGCTCTAGGACAATAAAGGAGATTTGGGTACAGAGTTTCATCGATGGTTAACACTATAGTTGTCGACACCCCAAGCCTGAAAAATGTGAATCAGTTTTTTGCTTCAGACCATGAGATCTAGAATTATCCGCGCTAGGGTGCTTCCCAAACATTTGCAAATCAAAAGGTGGTTAACTTTGGAACGAGAAATTAGGCACTAGTATGTACCAGCCCAGTTGTTTCGGGAATGATTCTGAAACTATAAAAGGTCAATCAGGTATGAAAGACTATGGAGTTGACTTGAAGCAAAATAAATGCATCACGTCTTTTTGTTTAACTCGAGCACGTGAAGAAATTTCTTTTATCGAAAAGGGTTTTCGAAGACGTGCGCGCTTATTTTACCGTTTTTTATCAAGAGCACGAGGTCTGTGTACAGCTTTGCGCAGTACGCTCTCCATAACAACCAGTCAACGAGTGAGGGTTCGAAACGTTTTTCAAAACAACATCATGTATTTCGGGTAAAATTGCATCTGAAAGACCTCGGAAAGATGTCTGAATTAACGCCAACTTTCTCTGCCATGCATATGTTGTCAGTGATGTTAACTCAGCTACAAACAAAATGTAAGATTTCATAGCAATGATTTTTTCGGGTTTGTTTATTTTGTTATGTACAAGTATGCAGCATTAAGAGTATTGTTGCTTGACAGAGAAAGATTGCTTATTTTCATCATTGACTAAAATAAAGCAGTAATATAGCAGCAGATCTTAGAACAATCGCTAGCCAGATCTGCCTTATTTTGCTAGAATACAAGAGCGGTAAAGCATTACTGCAGTGGTAGAGTCAGTCAGTTCTTAGGAGCCCCTGGCTGTGAAGGAAAATAGCTTATGTAGAGAACAAGACTGTGTTCCACGAGAGAAAACTGCCAGGATGCAGTAGTATTTAACGGGATTAAAGCATTAGAGCTTCTTTTCTCGGCAGAATCACATGTAGGAACTTGGTTATTTTGGTGCATCTATAGTGGAGAGTTTAGCCTTAGACATGCTTATCTAGGTTGACTTCTGCAGATGACACTGCAAGTAAGCTCAGCTAAGTTCATTCCTCAAAACCAAGGGTTTCACAAACGTCAGGCCGTTATTTCGGTGATTCTTTGTAACTTCATTTGTCAAAATCAAGCTGATAATTCAACCAGAGTCAAATTCATCTTCAAAGCGGCGTCAACTTTCTTGACTCCATCAAAAGTCTACTAACTTGCCTGCAGTGATCAGGGCAATCGATGCATCCTCAAGCGCTTAACGAGTAATCATTCACATGCTTCTTTATATAATCTCAGTATTTGAGTACATATATGCACTAGCTACCACTAAAATATGTTCATTATGGACAGATTTTTACAAAAGGGCTAGTAAAGACCCTTGCAACAAGAAGTGAAGACGACAAAATGTTTTCAGTGACACATACACCTAAGCACACATTCATATTATTGAATTCATATAATATATTGGAAACTTAATTCTAGGATGAATGGATTGGATAATTACAGTAAATACATAAGTTAAAGATATATTCCTCTTCAGTTCACGTGAATCAATTCTTAGTACATCAAAGTCATTCCTGCTCCGTGCCACACGATTCTACACTGTCTGTTGCCGACTGAGTTCGTTTTTCGGGCTTTTTACCTCCCTTAACACGTTTCCACTTCATTCTCCTGTTTTGGAACCAAACTTTGACCTGTCTTTCCGTTAGATCCAGACTAATAGCAATTTCGTAACGGCGAAGACGAGTGAGGTAATTGTTGCGTATGAACTCATTCTCCAGTTCTTGGAGCTGATGTTTAGAAAACGCCGTCCGTTCTTTTCGTTTCTTGCCTGTTTTCGTCACTTCACCGTCGTCTGATGGAGATTTGGAACCTAAGAGGTGTACAAAACCAGAATTATTTTCCAAGATGACAAAATGTTACACGAGTGAAATTACAGTACAAAAGTACAATGGATCAACCAAACCACAAAACCGGAGACCGTTTCTTAGCCTAGACTTTTGACAGCTATTTCTTTCAGTATTTTAATTTTTTACAAAAAAAAAAAAAAACGTTTTTGATCTTAGATGCAAGTTTGTATACAATTTTCTGTAAATATGGAATTCTTCCTGGAATCAACTATGTTTAGTGCAAGGTGTAAGAATATGAAGGCATGGATCTTTTGTTGGCCCCTTAAATGAAGGCCAAAATGATTTGACACGAAAAGGCTACTGAGTCCTACACGTACCCAGCTTTTCCTCAACCAGCTCTTTCTCTCGGTACTGTTGACAAAATACTTGGTTTGGTTGTGTCAAATAGTAACGTATACTAGTTCAAGTTGGTTAAGCATTTTCGTTCTTACATGTTATATATTGTAAAATAGAATGAATGGTCAAGGAAACTTGTTTGACCAGAAGTTCATGACTTCTCAAGTTTCTGGGAAAACACACCTTCAGTGATACAATTAACTTGCTTTTTCTTGTCCTTTTTAGAATTTTTTATGATGATCACTATTACTTTTCTACAACTATAGGGTTCAATGCCAAGTAAGGGATTTTCTTTGATAAGGTAATAACAATTCTCTAGAAGGGCTCAAAGAAATTACTTTAAAAATTATGGAAGAGAGTTGATCATTGAGAGTGGTGTTGCAAAAATCCTCTTTGGTAGCCCCACGTCATTCTTTGTAAGAACGATTGACAAATCCTCAGAACGTTTTCTTTCAAAACGACTTGAAACTGTGTTCAATTTAGCACTCTCTGTATCACTAAAAATGAGAAATATGGTATATCTATGAATAGTCGGAAAATCTCAACATTACTCGAGGCTAAAAGGCTGCAGCAAAACGGCTACTGAACAAGCTAGTAATATTCATGCTTTAACAAACTTTGCCAACTCAAGATTTTATTTCGAATATCTAGGTAACGTACAAATATGAAACAAGTCCTTAAAAAAGCTGAATATTTTCTCGATACTTAGAGAAGATGTTACCAACGTCCCCCAAAGAACTAATTAATTACTCTCACATGCTTGACATAATACTTGACATGGCGATATATAATCAATCGTTTTCAATTTGTCTCTGTACTTTACGAGCCAGGCTCTCAAAATCTGAAGCCTATTTTCAAAATCTCAAGCTTAAACAAGGTCAAAATTTCAAAACATCTTTTAAAGCCCCTAGAAATTTTTGATGATTAATTTTTTCGGCGTGATAAAACGTTGGAACCGCTAAAGCGGCGTGCTTCCATGGTAGATATGATATGGTCTGGATAATTACGGTGAGGTTCTTTTCATTGATGGTCTAGTTTAGTCTGCCTTTGACAAGCGCCGCATTGAACCGCAAGCTCATTGTTCGTTCGCTTATGGATGACAAAAACTTTAAGTGTCCGCTTGGTGCATTTGAAAAGCGGCACAAGCCCGCCATCAATGGAACTGTACGTTCGCGTAAATGAATAGGTCGGTGTTTTCTGATCAAGGAGTGCACCGACAATCTTTCTACAGTAGTTCTGAACTCATAGATGTCTGATGAGATGAGCTGGCACGTCCCACTCAAAAGATGTCCTTTAATAAAGATCTTGAATTCCGTGTTTTTTCAAAATATGTGGTCTGAAGGAACAAAGAAATGGTCAAAACCAACGGGCAGGTGCATGCACGACTAAAGAATGACAGGAAAAACATAACGCCAAACTTTTCAAAATCCAAACCATGTTTTCTGGATATTTGGTTAAACAATAGGGAAAAAATTTTCGAAATTCATTTAGGAAATTCATTTGCCCAAATATGGTTAACTCAATCCAGAATATGAAAGAATTATCTCTTTATTCAACGAGGAGTTTTGTTCGAAACGGTGATCCGGCATTGATCGCAAGCTTTGCAGGAAAGCAGATCAATAAACTTGAAAAGATTAAGATATAAATGTGGTCTTCTTTGGCTTCTTTAACTCAATTACGTCAACAATATAAAGAAGTTAAATTGTTGATTGGATTTGAAGTGTAGATATGAGACATTAATCAAATCCTTTTTTTTTCAAAATTATTACGACAAGATCTACTAGTCCATGAGTTAATGCGAGTACTTTGACTTGAGCGCTAGGCAATTAAAATTGACAACAGATATGGTCACTATTATTCTGCATTAAAAGCACTTTTCTTCAGTACCGTAAACTAAAAACTGTCATGGTGCTCTAAACCCTTCAGTTTTTAATTCGAACCCCTAGAGTAAAGTTAGTACATTGAAGTATCTCATATGAGAGCTAAGAAATTGAAATTGGACAATTGATAGGTTCATGGATTCTTTTCGGTTCCTTGAAAAATTTAGGGTGCTTACTGTATCCACACAGTAAGTTGGTAAAAGTATTATTAATATTTTTTACACGAGCGCTAAGACATGTCGAAATTGGACTACTTATACCATTATTGTTCCTCTGCATTTGTAAAGAGCCTGCCTTTTCAACACCCTGAAAAAGTTAATGCCTCATTAATGCTCTTTGTTGTACATGGTTCTTATATTTCGAACCCATACAATTAAGTTTCTACAGTTATTTTAAGTCATTGAAATTGGACATTTGATCTGACTACTACTACTACTAGTTTTCTGTTTCCAAAAAGGTCCTTCTTTTTGGGTTCATTTACAAAAGAAGGGTGCTCCTTCATGCTCTTTGGTGTATTACAATAAACTAAAATGGAGATCAATTTGAGCAATGGTATTGTATAACTAGTGCATAACTAGTACATTATACCATTGTATCTACTTAAGTATTGCACACTTTAGAACAACTGGAACGAGTGAAGACCTTAGACCCAGAGTCGTGTCTAGTCCTTTGTGCTTCCTTTGAAGAAGCCATGAATGAAGCTTGTTTGGAGAGAAAAGAAATGATGACATTTATTTAATACTAGGCTAAGTGGCTATTACACGGCACTAAGCTAGTGATCAGGTCTGAACACTTTCCAATAATGAAGACAATTTCATAAACTTTAATGTACTTGAATCACTTAAACATCAAACCAAAACAACAACATTCCACCAAGGAAAAAACCTGATAACACGCATCCAGCTCATACCTTGTTCTTTTCTTGCAGGAGAAGTCTCTTTCAAATACGTAATAGCAATAAGTTGGAGTTGGACTTAGGATTTTCATGGCATCCTCAACTTAGATACGTGCTTACTCAGTTGTCAACATTTTGTTTGGATATTCTTCGAGTTTAGTTTTGGAAGGTTCTGTAGTCCGTGTTTACAACATCTACTATTAACATTTTGCTGTAGGATAAACAATGCAATACTAAAGAAAAACCATTCACAACTGGTAAGGGCTCTGCCTACATCTATCAGGAATAGATGTTGCAGTTGAGTTAATGCAGCAGTTATAGTTTTATGGGATTTGACTGTGAAGTTAAAAAAAAAGGCAACCATAATGGTGACTTTCAAAACAATGGAAGATAGAAAGATGTTCTCTTGCTTGGCCAAGGGAAAAGATCTTTGAACGTAAGACAAGTTGCAAAAGATTCATTCTTGAGAGAATTAGACAACTGGTATTTTAACAAGAAGTAGTTTGGCCATTTATTGAAAGATAAATTACAAAAACATTATCTCGCGTCGTCAACGACGAATTACTTGTTACTATTTTGCTGTATTCGCTCTGTTTCTAGAAACATTGAAATTTGAGGCTTTGGTTTCTGAAGTGTCTTTATGACTACACGTTTGCGGCAAACCGCTTGCGAAAATCTGTCGACGAAACATTTTAATTCTTTGACTGATTTTCCTTCGTATCGTTCGCCAGTTTCAGGCGCTGAAAGTTCAAGTTAAAGCAGAATCATAACCAAACAGGAAGACTTAACAACTTGTCTGTCAATATAACATAAAGATTTTAAGTTTATCCCTTTAGAAATATCAGACGTTATTGAAAAGATCTTCTGTAAACTTCTTATTTAACCAAGCGATTACGAAGACGGAATATTTAAACTTCTTAAAATGGAGGTCAAGTGCAGCTCAGAGTACGTGAGAACTAGCTATAACGACAACTTGTACCTCGTTCAAGTTTCGCGCAAATAAAGCTTTTCTTTTGCGGCTAAGAAAGAAACTAACAGTATGTACCAAAAGAATGAAGTGTTCTAGCATTTCTATTGGGGTACCTTCATCGCAGCTCTCACTATAGACGTCACAGACGTTATTTGCAAATCTGCACTGTTGGCTCGTTGAAGGAGTGAAGTCTTGCGTTGGTGTGATATCGTTGCGATACGATGTGTTCTCCCTGTAAGATGCTGGGAAGTAGCCACTTGTAGGGTCGTTAGGATGGGATAAAGGAGGCGGATAATTTCGACTCACAGTTCCTGTGTAAGATAAAGGAGAGCTTGACGAAGTTAGAGGGTTGACGTTCTGGAACCTCTGTGGATGATATGTACAGGGATGATACACTTGCGTCCTTGTTTGTGGAGGAGCAGGAGCTCGCAACGTAGGAACATTAAAGTTCCCGTAACTAGGAGAATACATCATTCTCTGTGCCACTAATACTCGTTATTCAGTCTAATATTTTTGAAGTAAACTGGCCGAGTCGGGAGGTATATCCTAAATCATATTGCACTCGTTCCACGTCGCGCTGGGTGAAACGGGTAAAATGTGATCCGAAATCGATACTCGCATAAGAGGGACCGCTCTGTCAATCTTGTTACGGAAACAGCTTCGTCTCTCTAGGCACCCGCTGGAAGGCGCTGTGTTCAAACCCTGCATATTGTTAATTCATAAGAACAACTAAACCAGAATCTCCAAGTCAGGCGAATCACACACCACTGCGCGTTCCCAGCTGCCCATTTCGCTTCATTCCTATAAATAACCTTAATTGTTTGCTTGAGTTGTATAGCTGACATGACGGTGAAACTCGCTTTCTTCGAGTCTTTGCCGCAGCCTGCTCAGATCAGAGCGGCATGATCGTAAGGCCGATTATGACTAATTATTTCTCTACTACTATCAATATTAAGTCTCTCCGGCCTTTCCGTCTAAACCACATCAAAGTCTAGTCCCCTTGTATTTAACACTCAATTTACGTCGATAGAATACTAGTATGGAGGGAGGTTATTCAAAAAGTATTTGTGGTCCCAACCAAAGCGTTTTGCGTTTCTGGCGTCTCGGGTGTTGGTTAACAAAGAAAACACCGACAAACCATTCTTAAAAGTCTATATGAGAAGGATCGCTAGTTTCAATTTCGATAAAACTTAGAATTAATCCCATATGTGGGTGAGTCTAATGCACACTAGCTGTTCCAGCCCATGGAAGCGAGTTCCTATCTTAATATCTTAAATTAAAGAACAAAAGAGTTCAGCTATAGCTACTTCCTCTTGATAGGCAATTTGTCAAACGGGCAAAGAAAGAGAATGAAGATCATTGGTGACCTCATTAAAGTCGCCATCCAAGGTGACATCCAAAGCGGCGAGAAATCCATGCCATACTTGGAATCACGACTCGAGATTGAGTTCAAAGCCAGACTACCTGTTTTAAAATCTATTGTCAGGGTCTTTATTTATGTCGTATGAAAACAGAGTCTTTCTTTCAGTATTGAAGGAGTTCAGAACTGCGGTCCCAAGATAAACATTCCGACCTTATAGAACAATGGACTCTAAAACTTTACTTTCACGAGCCGTCACTTATGTGTGAAATTCACATAAAATGCTTCTGACAACAAATGTGCGCTATACATTTAAGGCGTTAAAGTCATTGAAATCTTCTTTCTTTGTCTTCATCAAACTTTTCTAGGGTAACTCGAAATAATATGTACATAAATTAGTCCGAATATGTATGAAATCTAATCAAATGATTTCTTTTAGAGAGTTGGGAGATATTTTTGGGACCAGTCAAAGGATCAATAGATATACTTACAAAATCTGAAGGCACATTCCATCCATTGAATGCTTTAACCCTTACAGGTTTCCCTAACCACGACTGAACAAGCTTGACAGATAACAATTAATGGCGTGTAATCTTCTTAACTCAAGCAGCGCAAACCAAGAATAAATGCTGTTGGCTAACAGTTCTCCTCGAGAAACCCACGGTAAATCCCCCAACAGGAATGAACTTCATAAACTTGTCTCACAATTCTTAAAGTTTGGAGACTTTCAGCTGAATCGAAATCTTAGTATCGTAGAGATCGCCTTCATGAACACTAGTGTCTAGCTGGAGTGGAGGCCGATCATATGAATGCTTTGATAAAAGACAATTGAAGTTCGTCGGGACCAGTCTAATGATTTAACCATGCATCTCGTTCACTTGTATGTCATTGAGCTCGTGAAGTTGAGAAGTTAGGAACGGTTGACCTTTAGCCGTGTGTTGAAGAGTGATACGGTGTGCAACACCATATATATGTGGTAAACAAACTGAATGCTTCACTGAAAGACACCGCATTTATTTCGCGCCGGAAAGAAAGTCAATCCTGAAGATCGCTCAATGGCGGGGAAATCTTGTTGGGACCAGTGACTCGAATTCTACTGAGACTCTTAATTTTGGGGGGAAAATGTTTTGATGGAGGAATATGACACCTTAAATGCCTGGTGATAAGGGCTTTGCGGGTGGTTAATCGTTAAAACAAAGAAATGAATATACATTTTTGTTTGCAAAAACAAGTTCATCGGTGGCTTATTAGCATATAACTTTTAAAACTTTTCTGAACAAATGGAACGAGCTTAAAATGAATATTCTTTCAGGAGCCAAACACCTTTCTACTTCCATATATGTGCACTTTGTGTGATCATATATTTTTTGGTTAGTATGAAACTCAGATTCTATGGCCACAGATTCTTGGTTTTTCAACCATTCCCAGGAGAGATGTTCGACAAAAGACACGGTGCCATTGCTGGTGGACTCGACAAAAGAAAACCACCACCGTGACTGGTGGCCTTTTGTTCTACTCACTCTCATGGGAATGGTTGAAAACCACCACGGTGACTGGTGGACCTTTTGTTCTACTCACTCTCATGGGAATGGTTGAAAACCACCACCGCGACTGATGGACCTTTTGTTCTACTCACTCTCATGGGAATGGGTTGAAAACCATCAATAGAAACATTAGTGGTGCTGATTCAAAATTAACTGTCACGGGAACCAACCATCGTTCCAGTTTCATGTTTGAAAGTACACCTTGGTATCCGTGCCCGCCTTGGTTTATTAAACACTTTTTGTTGGTGGCGTGAAACTCAGATTGAATAGCAGATGCAAACATCACTGGTACGCTGTCCGGATCCAAAATCCTTCCACTTTCATGTTTGAACGTTTGCACCTGTTTGTTATCACTACTCCTATAATATATTGGTGTATATAGTTAGGTTTGCACTAGATGCAAACTGACATCTGGGACTGCGCAATAATTATCGGGAGGGGGGGGGGGTTTTAAAATTAATAGTGGGGTCCTAAGTTATTTTAACGT